>JAUBWS010077866.1:0-12939 GCA_032270445.1 Darlingtonia californica
GATTTCGCATTTCGCAGGATGGATGGTTAAGGAGTTGGTTGATGTATAATTCTGTAGTTGGATCACTGAGAGCTGTATGAGTTGTGTGAGTTTGTATCAGTATCTGGTGAAAACTTTGATGCAAGGTTTTTCCCAGCTGTGGCAAAGAAATTGTTCATTAGGTTTGCTTTTTCCTGGTCGTTTGTTATTAGTTTGTCGTTCTTATCCAGCAATGGGCCAATTTTAGTGGCTTTTGTGTTCCCTTGAAGATTTTCACTGTTCTCTCTCCAAAAATCTTTTTTCCCTCCTTTAAAGATTGGTGTTATAAAGCATGTTTCCAATCATCAAGGATCGTTCCTTTGCGAGGAGAGACATTCAACAAAAGAACTAGTGTGGCTGCGATATCCTCTGAGCACTCTTTGAGGATTCTTGCTGATATTACGTCAGGCCCAGTAGCTGACATCTTTTGTATATATTACGTTATTTACTTTCAATGGGGCTACTTCAGTAATTTCAGTTCGTTTAACTTTCATGATACTGTACAGTTTTTTCTTTTGATTGCCTTCTGTGGTTGAATTTATGAAATTATTATAAGCATTTGTACAAGCCATTTTTGATGTTAGGGCAGCTTCTTGGTACCTTTCCTAGACTGTCACGGGCGGATACAGGAAATTTTTTGACCGTGTGAAAATTTGTGAAAATTTCTGATTCACTTAGGTTAGTGTCACCCGAAGGGCCACCATGGTTGGCCCAGAGGGGCAAGAAAATTTGCGATTTTTCAAGGACCTAGATCGTCGGAAAATGAATAGATTACGTAAGATAAGAGGGATTGTTACTAGATACAAACATAATTTTTAGAAAATATATATGCCATTTGAAAATATATGCTATTTTGACTACCGCATGAAAAAATTGACGATTTCGTTTTATTCCCTGATATTTTTCTCCGATTTTCCTAAACATTAACCTTTGTACCCCAAGGGGCATGCTATTCATACCGTCCTGCTTAAATGAATATATACTTGTCAGGGATCCCAATATACCAAATTACCTATAATCGTCTAACACAGTTATTTTCACAGTTTTTTTATATGACATAGAGACAAAGGAATTATTCAAAATGATTTTGGAGAATATCTAACGTTATTGCTTTATTCCTTCATACCTTTGACTGGTCTAGAAACATTTAAAATCTCAACATATAAGAAATGTAATAACATCTCAATACCACAGAAATAAATATTCAAATCTCCTTCAGGTTTGTGCAACCTACGCTAAAAACTACTGTGATAAACACTGAAAATAAATCTATATTTTAGCGTCACTTCAGAGGCCTACTTTTCTGCCTTGTCTAAGTTTGTCCTACCGAACTGTTCATAAGATAATATTAATGCATCAAGTAAACTTTAATACCTTATACTAATGCATAAGTACAGCCCTGTAAAATTGAATTAGACAAGGCAGAACACTGAGCGTTTTAGAGAAGCTCAAAGAGCTTTAAAATTCGACGTAAAAAGGAGATATTTCATAAGTTTATCACGGCCTCTATTAGTCAGTAATCGCCAAGAACTATTAAAACCGAGGCTTCCATTCAAAATTTGACATAATTAGAGGAATTTTTTAACCTTTAGTTGAAGCGTTCTAATCATTATCACATAAATATACAATATTCGAATTATTTTGACGATTCTGCGGAAACTTTTTGTCCTATTTGACGCGTATATGGAAACATTTTGCGGCAACTGCGCCAAATATTCTCCACACCAAAATTCATCATCAGGTTTTTAAAGAAACCTCGCAATTTGTCTTAATATTTCATCTAAGAAAGTTGCACATATTTAAAATATATAGAATATGAACAAAATCAATCATCACTATCTGAACAATCAGAATTAGCATCAAGAATATTGACTAATTCGAGTCGATGTGGATAATCACGTGCAAATATGTCTCAAATATCATCAACGTTCATTTTTATGTCCCAATGCATATTAACAGCGGCGAGACCAGATAACTTTTCTTGACCCATCGTCGAGCGGAGATACGTCTTAAGAGTCCGGAGCTTTGATATTGATCTTTCACACGAGTTGAAAGATGCTGGAACAACTGCAATCAAGCAAAGTATTGCATATAAGTTAGGAAACCAGCATTTTTTTTGGATGGATGGTTGTTAGGGTTGACGATATGGTGTCTGGTATGACGTTTCGTTCTTCACTTTGTCGGATCCAAAAGACTAGCCATTGATCCATCTCAGCTTCAAGGTTTAGGGGTTGTGGCAAATGGGATTTATAATCGACAGCAAACTGACGGATATTATCTTTCCAGGAAGAACTCTTGATTACAACGGACGGAATTACATAATACCCATTCGCATGCAGGCGGTGCTCATTGCTGAAGCGACTTTTTAATTCCAATACCAGTCGATCAAAAAATGGTATCGTCAAGGAAACTTTATAATACGTGTTTGGATCGTTGGTATTGTAATTTTCTCGTTGTGTTTGTTGCCCAGCAATTCTTTTCACGGAGGGTGGCGTATCCAGCTTTTCCTTTGCAAATTTGACAATCTATTGATACCGTTCTCCATGTTTTTCGTCGATTCTATCGTGGCAGTCTTGCAAGGAATCGATCACGTTGTCTACAGCCTGGTAAGCGCTCAAGATATCTAGTTTCTTCTTTTGCAGCTCATAGGTGAGGGGTAATGTGTATGCCATGATGTTGCGTACGATAATGAGATGAACAGCAAATTGAAATGATTTCATCGTCCAATATACTCCTTGCGCATCACTTCGAGCATCTCTCCCGTAAGATCCATCATGGTTAGAAGCAATCATGTCCAGCGTAGATTGGGCAAATCATTTCTTCAACTCGCTCCAATCCGTCAATCCGTTTAAGCTAGCGTGTTCGGCAGGGATCAAGCAACTCATCATCTCATTTATGTTGGTCTTGAGAAGTTCGGTCTTCTTTGGGGAGAAATGGAAGATGTCATTGCATTTCTTTACCGAATCCATCATGTTTCTGACTCCCTTAATAGAAATAGAGCTAGCAATTGCAAGATTTAACCGATGCGAGGCACAGTGAAAATATAGAGCTTTTGGGAATTCATTCTTGATCCATGTGCTGACCCCAGACCTTGCACCAGCCATATTACCAGCTCCATCATAAGATTGACCACGCAAATTATTCATATCCAATGACAGTTTCTTGACGGCATCAGTGAGTTTGGTGGCGAGAAACTCAGCTGACGTTGATTGGCAAGCAAGGAATTGAAGAAATTCTTCTCTGATCTCACTTTAACTGTCTACAAATCTCAAAACAAGAGCAAGTTGTTCCGTTAGGCTAGTGTCACTGGCTTCGTCCGCAATTAATGAAAAGAATCGCGCTTTCTTTATCTCCGAGACAATCGAGTTTCTGACAAACTTACCACAGGAAGCAATCATTTCATTTTGAGTCGTTTTATAACGAAAATTAGCATTTCGTGGTGCAGTTTCGAAGTGTTCTTGCAAGATCTTATCACCACTGTCAACTCTGAACTCCAACAGCGCTTGGAAGTTGCCTGGATTGTTGCTTTCTACTTTAAAATCTTTGCTATCATCTCTGTGTCCACGAAAGGCAATGTTTTGGCGCGCACATAGGATCACTGTTTTTAAAATGGACATCATTTTCTCGCAATTTTTCTTTATTCGTTCCTGTCTTGTGGTGTTAACAATGACATCTATCCCCTGACTTTTTCCAGTTAATCTACTTTTAAATATTTCCATTGCAGCTACAGAATCATGGTGCATCTCAAAAGACTTCTGGTGTTCGGAAAATTTGGTTGATGCCCCATTCCACCTGGTCAGCGGTTCAGTGTATAGCTTATGTAATCGGGAGCCTGAGGTACTATGGCCAAATACTATGCAAGGAAGACAAAAAACACCATCGTAATACTTCGAATAAACAAGCCAAGGATAGTATTTTGGAGAACCCGGAGTTATATACACAGGATTGAAACGCCATTTCCTTTTTGATTGCTCGTGTTGTGGAAAATCATACTCTAGTGGGGGTTTCCAAACGTTTTTTATGAACTCAAATTTTTCATCATCAGTCATGGTGGCTAATCTATTCCGAACCACACCTATATCATTGGGATTAGATTCCTTTATATCTATTTGCGGCTTTCCACGTGGAATAGATGCGCTGATTCCTTTGTGGATGGGAAAAGGTTTGATAGTTGGATTGGTGGATTGGTGGATTGCGAAGCTTGAGCAACATCAGCACAGAGGATTCGGTTGACATCGGAATTTATTTTTGCATTTTTGGTTACAAGGGGATAGCCAGTGACAGGATCTGCAACAAAGACACGGTTTACACAAGGACTGCTGGGTGTAGGAGGTTTGGCAGGAATATCAGCAGCAGCCAGGGTTTGACTGGCATCAGAAATCGGTTCATCTTTAATGGGTATAGAGGGCCATAATGTGGATCAGCAATAGCAAATTTGATGGATACAGAAGCTTTGGCAGGAGCATTGTTTGTAATAAGATCTCCACTGGCAGGGACTACAGTCTGGGATGGTGAAGACGAAACAATACTAGAAACTGTCTCAGGTCTCTTAATAGGTAAAAAAAAATTAATGTTGCTTGTCGCTTATGTTTACCAATAACAATAGATTGTCCAATCTCTGCAATAGAAGTAATTCCAGTCACACGTTTGGTTGGTCGGACATCTAAGCAAACAGTGAAATGATTTGGTCTGGTATAACTTTCAACGTCTTCTGTAGTACACCACAACAGATTAACAGCATCTTTACATTCGAGGTTGAAATATTTGCGTAAACAGAGGAAATAACCGTGCGTTTTTTTGTGGACTGTATATTGATTGAACCGGCATGCCAATAACAGATGATAAACCAAACATACAGACCAAGGAGCTGAAAGAACCTGCTTCGCAGTTTGCTAAAGCCTCCCGTTTGATCAAATCAATTATATCTGTTTCCTTTTTCAAATCCTCTGTACATGAAAATCGGAATATGGCATTTAGCATATTCAAAATGTTCGGGAAAATGTGAATTTTTTTTTCATGTAATGTGTAGATCATTGCTTTGTAATGCTCGCCATATATAAAGAGCTCCACTGAAGTAAGCAGTCGTAGAACCAAGTTCAACGACTCATCTCCAGCCAAATGAATTGACACTGCATTGTACATGCAGTTACCATCCGCACTTGTCCTGAAAAAAAAGATCCATAAGCTCTTGACATTTTTCCTTCCATGTATCCTCCTCTCTTTGGTGTGTCGTTTGTCACTGTTTCGTCAATGTTATACAAAATATTTATAATATTGTAAAAATATATAATTTCAAAATTTACAACAGTTAATCTTTTGCTTATGTAATATCCTATATTGACTAAAAAACTAATAATGAAAATAATACACATATACACTACATAACATTTGCATAAAATGAAGGTTTACTAGGCCATACAAAATGTAACAAAATTACACAAAATTAATTTTAATACAAGAAAAATTAAAGAAAACATACAATTGATACCATGGAAAAATTAAGCTTTTTGACACTGAAACTGCGTTAATTAGAAGTAGTTACCATCGTGAAATAAAAGATTCATAAGCTCTTGATATTTTTCCTTTCATGTTTATACTCCTCTCTTTGCTGTATCGTTTGTCACTGTTGCGTCAATGTTATACAAAATATTTATAATATTGTAAAAATATTTTTGATTTTACATAATTCTTTCATTTATTTACATATGCGTGAATGTATTTTGCTCTGTATGAGGGCAGATTATGGCTATTCTAATGCAAATGTCAAAAGTGATAAAGTTACACTGGGTAATAAAATCCATAATATATATTTCATACGATAAAAAATAAGCTCTGGTTACCTAACAAATTATGTCATACAGAAAAAAATCATAAACCAGAAAAACATACTCAATAGAAAAATTCAAATCACAAAACTACATGTCTTGTCTGTTCATAGACTCCAGGTTATCTTTGTCTTCTTTATAAATTGGTTTTATTTTACATAATTAAAATGTTTTATTTACAAACATTAAATTTGAAAGAAAAAACAGATGTACAGTATGTCTTAAAATATACAGTCATTGATAGGGACATACTGTCCAATTTTATCTTTAATAACTATGTCATTGTTGTCAATTACTGTCCGTCAACTTATAAAATAGAAGAGAGGAGCTTTCCAATTTTCCTATCCCATGAATTATTTATCAATAATCAGATATCTGTCACTCAGTTCCCTTCTTTTACATTTCCTAAACTGAAAGCCCACAGCAGTATCATACCTTAACATGTCCACTACATCAGACTCAATACTGCACCCACAAGGCCAAAAATAAAAATTTGACACCAATGTTAAAAGCAGGTAGTTGCCAAATCTAAGTATAAATTAAAGACAGTGCTCTCATGGTGGTTTATAAAACATACATAAGTACATGGTCTAACCTAACTTAAATTCAAAACTGTCATCTTTATTGCATTGTTTCAAAGAATTTAACCAAATTCCAGAAGAAAAGCATCTCTTTCAGTTTTATTCAAACTGTTTAAGTAAATCCCCGTAAAATTCTTCTGTTGAGGAAAAATCATCACCCAGTAGTAAGGAGAAAACAAGCCCCTTTTGATAGGTGATTTTAAAAAATTCAGTTAATCCCAAAGAAAATGCTAAGTACCCCCACCCACCCAAACCATCGTAAAAATAAGACGTTGAAAGAAATTTGCCTGGATTAGACCAAAAATAATTTAAAACCATACAGCCATGTCTTATGACTTCATGCAATAAAGGCCAAGTTCCTTGCAGTGTTCAAATTTTGTCTACAAGTACAAAAGTTATGTTCAAAACATAAGCTCATACACAATAAATAGGGATTTATTAGGGATTCTACTTGAATATCAAGCTCTTGTCTACAGAACCTGTTGCACCAAAACACTGAAACACAATTACGAAGACCACAGTAAATACTATTCGGAATTTTGTGCTCAAATACCAAGGAAATGGTGCACTATACACCAGATATATTTGGTGTGAGGTTTAAAATGGTTTCAGCATATTGGCGCAGAGGAGTTATGCACTGCAAAAATTTGGCATAACTATTCCTTTTTCACTGTATCTGGCAAATTATTCAGAAAAGAGGTTGGCCTATAGCTTGATATTTCAAAATCACTATTCAGCGTGAGCTTGAAGCGAAGTCTACACAGAACAGGCTTCCATTGTTATTAGCCACACAGGATATTCAGATAATAGACCCCGTATAATATATAAATAAAGGGGCTGATGACAAAACTTTCATCTCGTTTAACTGACAGACTGAAGTCAAAATGCATACACACACTATCCAATGTTTTTTTATACACGATAAGAAATTAAAATGTAAGATCTAAAACAATTTAAAAGAAATTGCCCAGAATTGCCTGTACTCTTAAAAGAAACAAAACAACCACCCTCGACCGACAGTCTCCAGAACAGGCACTTTGACAAGCTATATATCCTTACAAGTTCAATACAAAATAAATAAGTAGAGCTTACACAATTGGTTTCAGATTACCATCTTTCAAATGTTGTTGAAGATTGTCTTTCTCAATTATGCTTCAAGCTTTCTGATCAACTCCTTTAAATTTTTCAGATTTCCTTTGTTTAAGACATTTAATGAGAATTTGATTATATCTTAAACGAATACAGTCAACACTAGAAGCTTTGTAGTCACCTAAAAAAAACTGCAAATCAGCTTTTAAATCAATTGAGTTTGGAAGAATTCTCTGCCTCTTCTTCTGTTTACTTTCCATTTTACACGACTCACATTTCTGCTCACATCACGCACCGATATTCACAACTTCACTTGTTCGAGGACTCGCTTATTAATTTCTGAACATTGGTTATGTTGTCGAAGTCGTACGGAGTAGTGAGTATTCCAAACATCATGTCATCAAATCACGAAAAATCACTAGGTGAAAACAGTGAAATTTCGTGATTTGCACATAGTTGCTATATAAGAAAGCACCAAATCCCAAAAGGTCTCTATGTGAAACGCTCTAAGTAAGTAATGAGATTTCGTGATTTGTTTATAGTTGTTGTGTAAAGTTTGCCGCGTTTTGCTTGATAGCGTTTGTACGGCGAAGCGTGCGCTGAAGCGTATTTTTGCAAATTCGTATCGCGGTGCGCAAGAGGGAGAAACAACCAAATGGATGAATCGGACGCACAAGAGATGAAAACTTAAAAAGAGATAGTCATTAATAACAACTCTTGAAAAATGACCGTGTGAATTCGCTCAGTTCACACGGTCTGTATCCGCCCCTGACTGTGCCAATTCCTCCCGCGGCAAAATAGAAAATTGCTGACCGAAGAGGGACTGTTGCCATTCGCAATTTTTCCAGGTGAGTTAGTTTGAGAAATCTCACAAACTAAAAGCGGTGGAGATATTTTGATGTGAACTGGATTCTCCGCAAGAAAGTGGCGGGGCGGGAAAAGCCTGTTATAATCAAAACCACAAGAAGGCTGGCTGTGGTGCTTCAAGAAATCTTTAACTAGCCAGGAAATCTCAACTAGCTATTTCATTATTTATAACATTATTTACTTTAGCTTAGAATTCCCTGGCTAAAATCTTGGTTAGAATACTGAAACGTTGTGTCTGTGTGTATAGCTCTAGCCACTAGCATAGCCATAGTATCAGATTTCTGCAGTGTGTAGTGGAGTATACAGATACAGTACAGTATACTAGAGACATGTAACATGTGTGTGCATGTAACCTAAGCTGATATTTCTTTGATATTTCCACATTTTTTCCTGACTTTGGGTTTGTTTTGAGCTAACCAAAATTTAATTTGTTTTGGAGATAAAGATTTTGCAGTGGCAAATAGGTGTTAATGGCGTTCGATAAGTTAAGCATGTGATCTTTGCTTCACCACCCAACCTGAGAATAAAAGAAGGAATTGGTATAAATTCATTCATTTCGCAGAACATATAATTGCATATAGTTCTCTTTTTTAGCTTACAGCTTACCTTAAAAACCAGGAGTCTGTTGGTCGAAAAAGCACCTCATCCGAATCCATAACTAAACAAAATACTTTAGGATGATTGGTCCCATTGTCTCAATAGATGGTTCTATTCTTGCATTGACAATAGTCGAACAACCATCGTTGCTTTTTTCTTCAACATCAAGCTTCCTTTTCATTTTGTTTTTGGAAGGTCCAAGCAAGGTCCAATTCTTGGAAAGCCATTAATTGAGTGATTTTCACAGAATTAGAACCGGTTTGTCTTTCAACCTTTGAATCAAAATTTTCAACCCAAAATAAAGTGACGACGTAGTTATCTTGCGTATATATTCTGCGAGTTTTATGATGTATCCATCCTTGTCCTTAAAAGATAATTCTGCTGTTGGTACAGATGAATCAACGACAACTTCAGGTATTTTTGGATCAACAGAAATAAAAGTGTTTTGCCGGAATATTCGTTTTTCAACTTTATCTTTGATTTAGATCGATTTCGTTTTTCTTCGGTCGATGAATATTATATAGTGAAGTAATTGAAACAGCCGACTTATTGCAGAAAACGTGTTCATCAATAAAATTTTTTTACTGTTTACCGAGTTAATGTTGTGCCTTCAATATCATCATCAATCGAGTTCCTCCCCAAATATCGTCTTTGCACAGGGTTGTATGCTTTTGGCTGCTTGTAGCTTGTTGAAAATATCAATGTGAATCTAAAACGTACAAATCATTATTTTGATAGTTGCTTATGATATCATTACATAACTTACATTTTCTGTTTAAGGTGAGCCTGTATAATGACATATTGATCCCATTGTTTTCGATTATAATATATATTTATGTACTTACTTTTTGTAACGTGGAATCAAATGACCTCCATCAGTCTTAACATCAAATACATCTGACACTGACAAACATTGCTTCTCATGGAAGTTTTCCCCACCTAAAGACGTTATTAATACTTTGGCTTCTTTTATTTTCTATTTAGCGAGCATAGCGTATGCTAGGGCACTTTTGTTGTGACTCTGATAGCATAGAGTGTATGAAATATCTCACCATACCAAGCGATCGTTTTAATTGCATTGCAATGATTTTTTTACGTGCCCCCAAGATGGCTGAATGTACGGTAGAAGACTTTCCATCCGCACTGAATTACCGGCGTATTAAGCTGGACAGATTTGCGACATATTGGCAAGACGGTTTAGTGTTGCGTATATGAAATATCGGGATATTATCCGACCTTTATCGGCATTAAGAAAACAGTTGCAGTATAGGAAGTTAGCCTAATTCTCTCAAGAAGTATAGCGATCTAGTATAGCGATCTAGCTATTTCAGATTTTATGAGATTGTTTGCTGTCGTGTTCAATTAAATATTTTGAATGAAGAAAGTAATGATGAAAATCTATATGTAAACCCAAAATAAAATGTATCGCTTCTGTATACACTATATTAATTTAAAAATCGATTTATACTTTGCAGTACGTGTATTATTTTCACTAGTATTCCACTTAGCGAATCTTACTATAGTGATTTATATGAAGTCCCACTTATCCAGGGTCCCATCAGTCGAGAAAATACTGTAAAGATATCTTCTTTAAACATTTTGTATAAGTCATTTAATATCCCAAATGATCAGTGATCACGATTTGATGATTTATGGGTTTTTCAAAACAAAATTCTTGAAACTCCCTCCAAAACTCATCTTTTACAGAAAATTGTTAAAACATTTTCCTTGGAAGATTTTAGTAGTCAGCTATTTGTCCAGTTATATAACGAAAACCTTATCGACTATGACAAATTTCAAAAAACGTTTATAAATACTTTAGATTCTTACGCTCCTAGGAAAACGAAACTCGTGCGAGGTAACAACAAGCCACATGTAAATTTTTTACTTAGAAAAGAGATCATGAATAGATCTCGAGTTGATCTACAAGTCTTTATTCTCTCGCAAACAAAGCGTCAAAATCGGTGGAAGGTTTCAGACATAGCTTTAAATCTTTTTAGGTGTTCCTCAATGCTCTATTTTAGCACCAATTTTATTTGATATGATAATATATATTTATAAATGACCTACTATTATTTATCTCAGAAACTATCGTCTGTAACTTTGCCGGTGATAACACCCTTTTTTCATGCGACTTGTCCTACCAAGTTCTTAAATATTTTTCGTTTTTTTGCATGATCGAGATTTTTCTGAAGTTGTAAATGATGCCATTTGGCATCAATGTCAGGGAAAGGGTTAAGCTTTATTATGTATTTTGTTGCACGAGTGGAATTAGTGCGCTAACATTAAAGTAACTAATGGACTGACCGTAAATCGCCTGATATTGGAGTTGGAGAGAACACAAGTAGTTGTATATAATAAAGGTTTGATTTAAAATTATCAACTGATATGTCATTGAAATGCTGTTTAACATTAACACAAATGATATATAGTATTTTTGTATTGTTATCAAAACGATTGTGTTACACCAAGGATGAATAAGTTGAGAAAAATGTTTAAGTATACTTTCTCATATTGCTATCAAATCTAAATTGGTCTGTAATCGACCCACGATATCAAAGTTTGTATATTTTGACTGTTATTTTTTGACTTTGTATTGTGTTTTAATGCGTCACTTTAACCACTTTTCCTAAATATGGTAAATCAAAATAGATATAACGGTTTTTATTTACTTAATACAACCGTTATATAAATATTTATTTTGGTGTGAAGAATTCATTTCATTCCACATTCTCAAGCTATCTTGAAACATTGATGAAATATTAGCAGAATCTAGCCTCATCTCACTTTTGACACAATTCATTGATTTTGGTATATGGGAAAGGTTTTTTTGCACCTTCCTTTTGATAGAACGTTCAATTTGTACGTAAGCTACTAAAAATGAATTTATGAAATTGCATATATTGTTTTGAAAATCACTCTCAAAAAAAAAAATATTTGTATAGAAATTAACAAGAAGCATAGGTAGCTTGTCATGTAAGTGAACAAAAATCACTGTTGGCTACCAATTGGAGACAAGTAGCTAATTTTTCTGTCAAAAAATTCTCAAAACGAAGAAACAGGTAAAATAATGTGCTGAAACTTTAAGACAAATAATCCCGTAACGAGAAAACTGCTAACCATTGCCAAGGACATCCGATCTCAAATAGACTGTTGTCCTCTGGTTTTACTTTCGTTTTCCAAAAATAACTTAAAAAGGTCTACATAACGGAATAATTAACCTTCTGAGCTAAAATATTTTTGGCGATGATGTTGGAATGGTAAGTGTTGGTTACCCATAACAAATGTCAAAAGTTCCGAGACCACACCATCGGTTACAACCATTTGCTCATTAATCGCACTTTATTTTCAAAGTTCATTCTATCTGCTTTAGAATGTTGACTGGGCATATATCACTGGTTAAATATATTCACATGTTGCGTTTTTTATTAACCACCATTCCCTTTATTTTTAGGCTGTTCTAGAAAGCCCGACCTGTTCCCACCTGTAAGATGAAGTAGAAATATCGTGGATAGACTCATCATTCGTGACATATTTACTTTCGAATTTTAAGGGTTTGTAAACTCGTATAACAAGGGTGGAGAGTCTCTCCGGAAAATTATCGTCACTGTTCAAAGACATGTTGTAAGCCCAAGTGTTGTTCCTTGCTCTAAACTAATTAAACATCATCATCCCCAATGCGTTTAAATAAATCAATGTCGCTCACGAACAGTAATTATATGCGGACCTTGGTTTTTCCTTAAAACTTTTATTCATTAAGATTTCAATAATCCTTGCCTCGGTATTCATTTAACCGGTGTTTGGGTAATTGAGAATGCCTATTCTTTCGCTTTCTTATCAACGTGTCCTTTGATTTCATCACGGTTCTGACAAATGATGCATATTAGTACAGTGAATGTGTTCTTATCTTTTCTACAGTATAATTGTTTGACATTTTGGAAAAATGCTTGACACTTTCCTAC
>JAUBWS010077888.1:0-12933 GCA_032270445.1 Darlingtonia californica
AGTTATTCTTAATTTTGTCAAAATTTTCAGCCTGATATTCTTATAAAGGATATTCTTATAAAAAAAAAGCGTGTATAGTACCAAATACTATTAGAGACAGTTGAACTGTCTCTATCAAATTATCAAATTATTTTTGAAAGCTTTTCCAAGCAAACTAATACCTGTATTCACAATGCACCTGCATAGAAATTGCCTATAGAAATTAAACGTGTATTCTAGTTAATAATACTATTACGAGTACGAGTTCATTACCGTTTAGTACTGGAAATTAATTTTCAGATCGGTTAAACATTAAGTTATATTTAAACGTTTGTTAATATATTGTAATAAAGAATCAAAGTTGTTTAGCACATATACGCTTTCATTATTTGTAAATTTTACTTTCATTGACAAAGACACGTAAGTGATCGGAATATCTGAAATTTAACATGTGGTAGTTTTGTAAATATGGAAATCAAGTCAATAAAATATTTTGTTTTCGATTAAGCCCCTCATTTCCCAACCAACTATCAATCAACTTCAATTGTCTGTCTGTCTGTCTGTCTGTCGAAAAATAAATTTCAATCCGCTTTAATTACCGCTCGTCTAAAAACCTCAATAGTCCGCGTTAGCTTGTGATCGCGTTAATTTCTGGTATGATAAATACATTCCCGTGTTCATTTCGTTTAGTAAGGAAGTCTAGATAAATACCTGGTGTTTTGTTTTTATCAAAATATTCCCTTTTTGGCTCTGGACACGCTCTGGAATCTAAATTTACTACAAAACTTTCAGGGTACTCTAGAAAGGGCCCTAATGGTCGGATATTGCACACTGATTTTTCTTTTTTTTCTTTTTAAAATTTTGACAAAATAAGAAATTGGGCACGCTCTAGATCCTGCATTCACATAGGTCAATGCAGTACGAAAGCCATATGAATGCTATGGTTTCTATGGTGAAAACGTTCTCGTCAAATTATAAGGTTAGCATCTCCTTCCCCAGGGAGCTCGAGGTTTTCAATTACCTTGGTACTTGGGTAATTTTGAAATCTATTTATTTTGAAGGTCATTGCAAGTTTTCCTGATAATGCAGATATTATCCTCCGTCCTTGTACTCTCAACATCAAAAATATTCTATAGCGTATAATTTTTATAGTGAAATTGCAATTAGTCAATTAACCGTTTTGTTAGTTAGTTAAAAACAAACACAGCGCTCAAAACGTCCGAATACGGGTCCCGTATTCAGACGTTTTGTGTGACACTGTGAAAAAAGGAAGCCCTTGGGACTAGGTTGCATTCTCAAAGAATCCAGTGTTTACAAGTTAACTTAATTTAGCCAGCAGGACGACGGCTCAGTTGTAGAGCTCGGTAGAGTATCACCCGGCAAAATGGTAGGTTGTCCGTACAACTCCTATTGTAAATACGGTGCTCAAAAACATATCTTGACCATCTTCAGAGACACGGCTATGCCTGGCTATCGTGGAATCTTCACTTTTGTGACAACTTTGTACAGAATAAACTGGTTTCTACTATACAATAAGTTCTCATTGGAACTGTCCAGTGTGGATGGAGTTCAAACTTATCTTATCAATCTCTAACTTTTCTTCTACTACGGTCAAATTCTCATTTCGACTGTTCTAAATAGTCAACCGGAAACTATCATTATGTGCGTAAATCCTAACTACAAATTTGTCCTTTATTTCAGCAAAACCAAGCACCTATGACAGATGATCATTTCTTTCCAAAAATAATCGACAACAGATTGAAAGTGTTTCTACTACCGAGTAGAAACTTTCATTATGTGCGTAAATCCTAATTACAAATTTGTCCTTTATTTTAGGAGTTGATCCATTTGCAGGTGAAAACCATTCAAACCCATGTACTAACGTCGCGCTAATGATGCGTTATTCAAGAAAACGAAAATTCGACGCACGCGCTGGAAATCTGGGTTAGCGAGTGTAAAATTCTGCACACGCAATTCAAAATTGCATAAAAACGCAAAAAAAAGACGTGGAAAATGGGACAATAAGATTGGAAACAGGCATATAAGGAAAAAAAAGAAAAAGTTGACCAAGATCATAAAGTTGACGGCGATGCAGGAAATGGACAAAGCATGACTGGTCACGCAGTCCGTTTACCAGATGAAACTGACAATATTGAAGGTCAGGATTTTTTGGTTGATTTGTTGCTGTAGAAAAGTAATTAGATATTACCCTACTTGTATTCAATTTCCAGGTTTTGAGGAAAACAACGAAACTGAAATGCACACAAAATTTAATTCACGTAAGGTAACATCATCATGTTTTTCCGAAGTTCACTTCAACCCTTCTTATCGTGTCAAATAATACCATGAACTTTTTACGATCCTGAGACTGCGTTTATCCCGAGGACCACCTGGTACTACTAAAAGATATTCAAAGCTAAACATGTTTTATTATATTTCTCAAGGGATTCAGCAAAGCCGCTGTTCAGGTTCAAAAAGGTTTGAAATAAAAAGTCAAAAGAGCTGACATAACGATTGACAGTCGCAGAGAAAGCCTGAATGATTACTTTATTCGGAGATATAATGCGAGAGAAATTTTTCGCAAACTTATAAATCGAGATTTTTTGGATAAATTTTCGCGAATTGGCATTTCGAAAAATTTCGCGTGGATTTGGTCTCGCTAATTTCTAATCTCAAAACGTTTTGCAATATTAATTTGCAAAAGTTTTAAAAGTTTGTTTCTTTGTCGTCTGTATTCTGCTTTCAGTCAAGGTCATTTTAACTAAATAACTTGATTAATTTTTGCGAAAAAGGCCAAAAAACGCGATAGTCACGAAAATTTCTCTAGCATTGTTTTCTCCGATTAAAGTAATTGACCAGCAATGGCAGAGATTTGATAACCGTTTAAAGTGTGTTAAAGAAGAATTTTTAATTTTCAAATGATAGATCTTGATGAGATAGATGAATGTACTTTTAAATATGTCAAACATGATATGTTTATACTTTAATTATAATTTCAAGAAAGAAAAGTATTCATAAACAAATGACACTGCACTAAAACATTTAGGATCGTTTTTCCACTAAGAACTTGTGCATTGAGTGAGGTAGCGGTTACCTCCAGCAAATAAATGGAATTCTCAAATAGATTATAAAGACTGTAACAGCAAACGCCATCGACTAGAACTTAGTGAACATATACGTAAACCGGACCTTTAACTGTAGTTAAATGAAAGGGAAGAAATTATTATTAATTGACCAACCTCAGGAATGCAGTCTGTGTATCGGACATAAAATGATTTAAATAATATTCTTCTACTTGATGATAGAGTGTAAAATATTTACAAAAATTTTCATATTATCACTACATTTAAAACAACATTAAAGATAAAAATCTATGGCAGATTTCTCCGTACCTCAAAGGGAAGAAATCGCGGAATTTCTTTTCGGGATTTTAGCCCTAAATTATTAGGTATTTAAACGATTATGTACATTTATCATACACACCCAGATCAGCTTTGAATGAGAATCACAAATTGTAATCTTTGTGGATTAGGGAAACTCTTTTCTATAAAGTCAATTCACCTATTAAGGTATGTGCTGCGGATTGAATTTTTGCGTTTCACCAAATCAAATTTATTACAGACCATAATTTTCGGTTTTAGGCCTAATTCTCAAACAAAAGTCCCGCAATATCTCGTACAAGCAAAAATTTATGCCACTGCGGACGTTTCTCTACGATGTAAACTTTTTCGACGGAGCGCATGCGTTAATCGAGGAAAACAGCATACCCAAAAATTAGAATTATCCCCCTTCTTTGTCAGAAAAAGGTCGCAATAAGAAACAGCCAATTGAATCAATAGAAAAACATGCAAGCTCAGCGGAAAATTAGGTTCACTTAAAACAAACTTATTTCTTTCGTTCGAAAAGTCGTGTCGTACTTGAATGAGTTTTGGCGGGTGCAACGTTATTAAAACCCTAATGTTTCGGGGCCAAACCTGAAGCTAAGCCATTCGGCTGCTTATAAAAACGTGTAAAACATTATAAAATTCAAACGGAAAATTCAAATAGACCCTTGTTTGCTTTTCACATGCAACCTGATTGAACTTTTCGAAAGGCTACCTCCTTGAACATTTTCGATGAAAAGCCAGCGGATCTGCAATATATAACTGGTAACATCGTAACGAACACAAGCTGGTCATTATTTTCAACGGTTCTTTATTGTCCAAGTTGTAAGATAAAGTATGGGCAATCATCGCAGCATCAAAAGTACTAACAAATGGTAGTCCTTCCATTGCAGTAGGCTCACCACAAGGACAGTATCTAGCTATTGCTAAAACTTCTCTTATTCGCCTGGGTAGCATTGTTTGTTCAGCTTTCCTTTAAAGAAAACAAAAAATAATTCATGGAAGGTGGTATATCTTTCGCAAACTTAAATCATTACTAATATAGAAGCTGTGGTTACGAGACCCTTAGCTAGCGAACGACTTCTTGTGCTTAAACGAACAAAATTCCATCACAGTGTGCTAGTTAAAATTAGTACAGTATACTCTTGATAAGTGGAAGAGACCAAGCAAAAATATACAGTGAAGGAATAAAAAATGTCCTACTTAGAGAATGTCCCAGCTATCCGAAGTGTTTTTTAGGAGTTCGCCTCTTAAGGGACCGACAGTAGCAGTCCCGCCAAAGCCTTTACACACAATGGTCTGGAAGGCGGCGTTTCCGAAAACCAAATGAGCGGCGCAACATCGATCGAAATTTTTATTGCTCGGTACAAACTTGACAAACAATGAATCGTGACGTATTTGCACGTTTGCTTATTAAATTTCTTAACGTATCTTATTCATTAAAAAGTTGAGCCCTTAGGGATCAACTGCATATAACAAAAGATTTCAAAAGAATTATATCGAGTGTGACAGTGCAAAAATGTCTGAATAAAGTTCAAACAAAAGCTTCCTAACCATTGCTCTCTATAAACTCTGGTCCCACTTATAGCGAATGTCATTACAGTGCTTTAACATCGAGAGTCTACTGCACATCACCTTTATCAAAAATTACTTTCATGAAGAGATGCTCCTTATTGGAACAACCTACATGAAATAAGAAACGTTGGTAGGCAATTTTTATCACCAAAGGTTGCCGTAAAGTTATTGAACATAGAAGTCTTAAATAGTAAGCTACGCAGCTGATCCACTTGAACACGCTATGCACGTATGAAAACGACGGGAAAAAGTTTGAAAATAATTGTTTTCTTTTTTTTCAATCAACTCACCGTATTCTGTTTCGAATCACTGCCCTGCAACAAGTTTCCAATAAGCTAGGTGGGTGTGGTAGTTCATACATAACGTCTTCCAATAGACCGATCTTCATTTCATGAAATCGATTTCCACTTGCGTCAAGTAGATCAAGATTCAATTTGGTAAAGCTCCATGGCAGACAAGTTAGTTTGTTATTGTTCATTTCAAGTCTCCTTAGCTCTTGCAGCTGCCCAAACGTGTGTGGTATGGAAACGAGGCTATTTGCATTGACTTTCAGCGTATGTAATTCTTTTAAAGATGCTATGCGAGCAGGTAAGTGGTTGATGTGGTTTGACGATAAGTCTAACTGTCTGAGCCGTTTAGCGGTTTCTCCGTTTGTCACGCAAAGCGGAACGGATTCGAAAGCGTTTTGAGATAAATGTAAACAACGTAAATTTTCAAGAGAATCTAAGGACTCGCACAGAGATTGCAATTTATTTCGGCTTAGATCGAGAATGGTAAGGAAACGCAGCTTTAGGATACAAGTGTCAAATTTTTGCAAACAGCAATCGTTAACCGTGAGGTTCTCCAATGTTACCGGAAACCCCGCTTTGACTGGATATGTTGCTCTTGAGAATACGGAAAGCCTGGTCTTCGGTTTCTCTATGTCGCAGTTTCGGATTTTTAAGACGTTCTCCAATTCACCGATATCACTTATGTCTTTTTTAGTCAAAGCTTGGCGCAGAACATGAAGAAACTTCTTTAGCGTATTAACATCTGCCTATAACCAAGAGGAAGGTAACTTTCAAAAAAATTGGGAGCAAAACGTCATTTCCTTTTTTCTTGAAAGTTAAAACGGGCCCATGTGAAAATTTTAAAAGCTTTTTGAGTGAGACCTAGCCTAATTTTTAGGCTCCAGAAGCACCATTAACTTTTTACATTAGAAACCTAGAGTAGATACCTAAGGGCTCCACAACCTATGTCCAGGGAGAGATAACGTCCATTAAATAATGCCCAAAGATGACGAGTTTCTAGAAAAAAGTTTGGCCTAAAATGAATCAATATAGTGTAAATAGGTCACATACACTCTTATTCACCTTATTGTTCATTATGTGGAAACACTTTTTTCAGTTTCTACTAATTATACTTTCGTTAATCGGAATCTCTAAAATGAACTTTCAAGAAACTTGAAAATGATAGAAGTTTGTTACCTTTGAGATTGCAAGATCTTGGGAAGGATTTTTCATAGAAATAGTGCATTTTCCCTCTTTGACGAACCGATTGTGGACTTTCAATATATTTTCAACAACCTAAAAAATTCAAAACATTTTAATGAATCACTTTAAATTTACGAACTGTATCTTATCATTTTATATTCTCTATTCGAAGCATATTACAAGGGTGTAAATTTTCAACAACCTAAAAAATTCAAAACATTTTAATGAATCACTTTAAATTTACGAACTGTATCTTATTATTTTATTTTCTCTATTCGAAGCGTATTATAAGGGTGTAAGCTGCATACGAGGGATATATGTTTTCAGTAGCAATATACAATCTTTCAACATTTGAATACTACGAAAAACTAATCCAAAAGGTAAGAAAATATGCTGTCATCATGAATCAACAGTTATCAAAAAATAAGTGAAAATTATGTTGTTTGTTTTCCTTTTTTTGTAAATGAATTCATTTTCATCGAAACTTATTCTTTTATCTTTTAGCCCTCAAAAAGTTCAATAAAGCTGAGGTAAATATTATATACAAGCCATGTGGTTAATAAGTACCTTATATTTTATACCAACTTTATTCTTTGATGTAAACAATATGAAAAACACTTCTTCTCCTTCCAAATTCTTCTTCTTCTTTTGTTTACCGAGCACAAAAGTTGCATGACATTTTCGATGTTCTGTTCCAGGTGGAGCCGCCCTGTTAAGTATGACCAAGTCACATTTCAGAAGCATTCTTCTCTATTTATTTAGAAATCTAGAAAAATGTGAAAGCAATACGTTCGAACACGTTGATTTGTTAAATCACCACGAAAAGCCTCACAAGGGGTCAAACTCGGGACTACGGTTCACGCGTACAGTCTAGCTTAGCCAATTGAAAATTTGCGCTTCAGAAAACTTGATGATACTTACTAAAAAGCGGAACGACCTGAAACCACCTGACCAAATTTAGCCTAACAGGTGGCAATTTTCAAAATTAGAAATTTTAAATGTCACCATTAATTTCAGCATAATTTGAGTTAGTCACTGTGCAAAAGTCCAGCCAAAAATAAGCACTTTTAATTTTTGGGACCAAATTGGGCAGGTGTTGACAGAAATGACAGGTGTCAATTAAATTTTTCTAGACGTTATTTGGATCATTTAATCCCAAAAGTGGCTCGTTTCAGGTGGTTTCACGTTTTTCCGCTTTTTAGTAAGTACCAAACTTGATTCACGCAAAGAAAGATTTGTCAAATTAAGGTAGTTGTTCAGGTGAATGCTTTATTTTTATATTGATAATTGCTAAATTTAATTGCTAAAAGTGGGCATACCATAAAGTGGATATTTCCATAAGACGGACAGTCACTTGAGAAACGGAAATTTTAATGGTCAAATTGGAATGTCTATGAGAAGACCTCGGCAAAACGAATAATCTTACTTGGTGCAAATGATGTTCACTTTATCAAGATTTCACCGCACACGTTTCAATCCTCAGTGAAAGTTTCACTTATCAAGATTTCACCGCACACATTTCAATCCTCAGTGAAAGAGAAACGGAACGTTGCTACATGGTACAAATCAATACTTAAAAGAATTTTTCCCCTACCAATTTTATTTTTTTCAGGAATATAAAATATATTGCAAGCAAAGCTGGGTTAACAGAGACGGAAGATAGAACCTCAATAAGAGTAAGATGTAAGATCTCAGTACCAAACGTATTTCCTCAATTATGCTTATCTCAAAACAGAAACTTAATTATCTGAATCAACTCGATTGCTTTTAATGAAATAGTTCTTACAAAAAACGGATGATTTTAATACCTCAAAAAATTCCATTAACGGGACACATACATGTCCATTTTTATCACAAGAATAAAAGAAAGGATGAACTTTGTTTTTGTCGAATGGTATTACGTAAAAACTATCGTAAATTTCGCAACTGCCGTAAACTTCTTAAAATCTAATCTACACATACAGTAGACTCTCTATAATCCGACTCTCCTTAATTCGAACACTCCTGTTTCACTTTGTCTCTTTAACTAACATTTAGGCCGAAATACTCTCTACAACTCGAGCGATTTTTTTTGTCCCCTTGGGCGTTGGAAATATGGAAAGTCCATGTAGTTTTAACTTTGCTCGAACCTATAATTAATATGAAACTATTTTTCTAAATTAAAAAAGGAGGTAAATATCATATTTTTTAGCGGTAATATTTGAAATAAAAACATGGCAATAAAAAGTGCTTAAATTTTAATCTTTTTTGGCTACTTCTTCTACTTTCTTTTCTTTCTTTTCCCGTTCTTTTTCTTCTTCGAAAGTGTATATTTTTGTCAACAAGTTCTTTAATTCTTTCTCATCCTTCTCTTCGTCCTTTTTCTTGCTTTTATCCTTTTCCTTTTCTTTATCTTTGTTATTATCCTTATCTTTATCCTTATCCTTTTTCTTCTTCTTGGATGAAGATCGGTCAGGTGATATGGATCGTCGCGCTGATTTCTTCTTGGGTGATGTTGACCGAGATTTCGACCGTGATTTGGATTTCCTCCGATGTCTCCTTGGCGATCGCGAGGTCGAACGCGACGGCGATCGTCTGCTTCGTCGACGTCTCTCCTTAGATCGGCTCCTTCGCCTACTACGCCTACTTGGGGATCGTGATTTTGATTTTGAGCGTGACCTTGAACGGCGGCGCGATCTACCCGTGCTTCGTGATCTGCTTCTCCGTGATGGACTGCTTTTCCGTGATGGACTGCTTTTCCGTGATGGACTGCTTTTCCGTGATGGACTGCTTTTCCGTGATGGACTACTTTTCCGTGATGGACTGCTTTTTCGTGATGGACTGCCTTTCCGTGATGGACTGCTTTTCCGTGATGGACTGATTTTCCGTGATGGACTGCTTCTTCGTGAAGGACTTCTTCTAGGCGAACGTCTTCGTGATCTTCGCGAGGGGGAACGACTCCTACTTCTGGAACGCCTGCGTTTTGGCGATCTTGAACGAGAACGGCTCCTTCGATATCGGCGTTCGCGCGATCGACTCCGTCGTGATTTTGATGGTGATCTAGAACGAGATCTTGATGTAAAGACTCTTTGCCGAGGTTCTACTGAAGATGGTCGTTTAACCACATCTCTTTGGGATTTACGACCTGCGTTTTTACCAGATGCAATTCGCTCACTTTCTGGTTTTATTATCACATTTTTCGAATATTCCACTTTTAAACACTTGCCACCAAATAAAACACCGTTGTATTGCAATGCAGTTGGTACACAATCCAAATTGCTAAACTCTATGAAACAATATCTTCTTTCATCTTTTACAAATCTAAGGTATTTGATCTCCCCCACTCCTGAGAAAAATGCCATTAGCTGTTCAGAGGTTAAACCCTCTGCTATGTTTTCAACGAAAATTGTTCGTTTAATTTCGTCAATCTCAACAGGGTCTGTTGTTGTAGTGATTATAGGTGGGGGTGGTAACCCTGGCAAACCTTGGTTTTTATCTGGTGGAAAGAATTGTGGTAGGTACCCTGTACCAGCTGTTGAAGCATATGAATTTATCGTTGAAATCAGATTTTGACATTCAGCTTCCTCTGGAATTTCTTGTCGGTTCATTGGAACAACAATCAGGGGCTTATCAATGAAAACGGTATTGGTCAGATGCTGAGCAACACCGCATTGTTCAGAGATCTCATATTTGATGTAGCAGAGTTTGACTTTGATCTGTGGATTCTCTTCTGTGGGATACATCCGGATATCAGTGACAGTGCCAACAAAACCGAACAATGTAGCAAGCTGTTGTAATGTGGCACCTGTTGAAACGTTGGTGATTTGCACCACTTGGCCATTGAATTTGAAGTCTTTATCATCATCACCACCATCATTCTTGGCAACCACACCATTTGGTGCAGCAGGTAAAGGAGCTTCCTGGTCTTCTATTTCCATATCATCCATTTTTTACTATTTTTTACTGAAATAAATAATTATACAGTTATGTTTCTAATATTTCTGATGAAAGTTTTGGAAAAGAGAAGAGTCAAGTTTCACCTACAAAAACGAAATTTAGAGTTAATGCATGTTAAAAAGATTTTCAATAATTGGTTTCATACTTCTGATGACATCAAAAACAATTTATGAACATCAACCCCAAAAGCTATGAGATTTTTACGTTTTTCTCTTGCTTTTTTGCTCTGATTAAAGTAACATTCATTAAAAATTAATGTTTGATTTCCAAAAACCTTTCAGTTGCTATTTCATAAAAAAATACCAGATCAAAGTAAATCTTGCTGAGATGAACTCCAACCATAACGCTCACCTGCTGCTAGAGATTCACAAAGACAGGTATTACATACATAGTCCTGTGAATGCTCCTTACAATTGATCTTAAAAGCATCAATCCAGTGAGCACAATTTTTATCTTTACCCTGTTGCCATGTTCAGGGAATTTCGCCATGGAAACGCTATTGTTTCTTTGTTCACCTCTCGATGTCACAATACTACAAGTAATGTGATTTATGTGGATGGAAAGACAGATTTCACAAAAATAAAACATCATCAAAACTTTAAAATTTCATTATCTTAAGATTGGATTGACTCCTCATTTGGAGCCGCTGTGGGTTACCGGATCACATTTATTGGATAGGGTATAAGAAATTATGAAGATATAAATTCAAAGTGTCTAATTGTCAGGCAGTTTTTTCTACCTGTAATGAAAGAAATATCCGAAAATCGCCTTCAGCAGAAACATAAACATGGCACCAAATTAGTAGCCACGGATATTTGTAAAATCTTTGAAGAATCTTGTAACTTTTAACCATATTGTTATCCAAACAAACTTATTATATCACTATACAGCTTATTTTCTCCTCTTTCCAATGTATATACTTTTGATAATGTAAGCATTATAATAAAGTTACAAATTCTAACGTCAAAGTTCCCCATCATCAAAACAAACAAAAAACTTTGAGCCTCAATGCGGCGGCCACAGTTAGAGTTATGAACTTCATTTTTTCTTTGCAAGGTAGATACTTCAAAAAGAAGATTTGTGAACAAAATCGCCTAAGTTGCCCTGAGTTGCTAGAAATCAAAAAAACTGTTTTTGGGGGTCTGTTTTTCCATTGGGTCTCAATACTATGGCACTTTAGCTACCTTTTAAAAGAAAAAAACAAGATTTTATCGCAATTGTTGGTCGCCGCAATTCTATTCAATTAAGCAAGTTAACCCCTGGATAAAAAAGCTCTGTAACAGAGAGATCAGACACTATCTTGCAAGCCAATGAAAATCCACAAAGAATGTCAGGGGAAACACTGCAAAGGAGAGCGTGTAAACCATACCAATCGCAGACACTCTCATTTACACTGTAAAAACGATCTTCTGTTCGAAATCTATTGAATTTATGTCGATGATGGAAAGATTTTGAAAGAACACACTTAATATAGTGAACATTTCTTTATATATTTTTGTTTTTCCTATTGAGAAACTGTTCAGGCATATTCATGTATATACTAAGATTTATGTAGCATTGAAATATTTGTTTTCTATGTTAAGATATAAGTAAAATGCTGACTGGAGATCACAATTATATGTGATTTGCAAAACGAAGGATTCTGTCGAAACAGCCGTGATTTACAGAAGGTTTGTCCAGGGCCATTAAAAAACCTGGTGCAACATGGTGAAATGCCGACCAACTGACGGACTCATATTTTAGACTCAAAATGATGTGAACCAAACTATTTTGTGATGCTGATGGCCGCCTAATTAAAAAATATTTATTATTTAATAGACACATCAAGATTATATATCATTACACTACACAACGCCCAGCCATAATAGACAGGTTTCAATATGTTTACATTTTGCCATTCCTGTAACCATGACGCAGAGGCAAAAACCATTTTGCAACACACTGTTTCCATAAAAAATGGCGCGAGGCGAGATTGACATAGCCAAAAGTCCAGCTTCCAAATGTCAACAAAATAAAAAAACCATAGATACCAAAGTAACGCGTCTGTAAACCAAATTGTCAACTAAACTATTTTTGGCAACAACAACTGTGAAAATGATAAGCCTATATACTCCATAATATTCTAAATCCCAAAGTCAATTATAAAAATTACACGCACCACCTAACCAACAAGCCATTTAAGTTTCAACAAGCCATTAAAATTTCAAATACATGATCGCGACACAGCTCATTGCGCCATTATGGTAATGGTACAACAACGGATCAACACGTGATCAAACTATAACAGAGAGTGGTTCCCACAAACACATGGTAAAAACACTCATGTGCTCTCAGAGCACACTGCGGATGTAATGCGTGGCTAGTGAAAACCAGAGCGAAGCGTAAAAACAGCGATGGGGGCACCTTTGACATTGACGAGGCGACATTGACACACCACAACAAACAACATTTTCTGGTCTACACTTTAAAACTTCACAATGTTTACATGTTCAAGCTTAGTTGCAGATTAATACGGAATTGCCTCATACATCGTATATAAAAAATAAACAAATTCACCTGAGACAATTAAAAGTTATAAGTCGTTATAG
>JAUBWS010077899.1:0-12929 GCA_032270445.1 Darlingtonia californica
ACGATAATGTTAATTTATACACACAGGATAGACTTGTATTTATGGCGTGCCGGATTGCACCGTGCTTAAAAAAAAAACCAAAAAAAAAAAACCGTCGTTCCACTAAATAAAGTCGGAAAAAGTGGACGACAAAGGTTAGCAACCTTTGAAATCGAAACGATTTTCCGTATCACAGATACGCAACGTTCAACTGTCACAAAGGCTTTTAAATAGCGGTATCAAGCCTCGGCGATGACTTTGTTTACTACAAGATTACGGTGATGATGCTACAAGAAACTCGCATCAAAGAGCACGGACTTTACAAAATCAAATCGTCCAATGGCACGGAACTGCTTTTCTTCAATTCTGGTGACCAGTCAAAATCGTACGCAGGGACTAGCAGCATCCGTACATACGCACCAACAAACGTACCACCATCAGAGATCCTGACAAAACACAAACATTTTATTATAACCTATCAAAAATCATAAACACGCTAATCGTGTAATCAAAAACAACATAAGAGTTTCGATGCGAAAATGAAGCTGGAAAAGCGGGATCCGTCACTAAGCAACATCGTAACAGTGTGAAACTAAAGATGCATTCCTTTGAGCAAAATAAGCTAACCATTCAATCAAACTTACCCAGGTTTTCTCATTTCATTAAACAGCCAACCTAACTCTCGATTAACTACTCTAACAAAGTTTGAAGCTGGTTGAGATAGACTTAATCTAGATTCTCTGACTTGATTGGACAAAATCGTATGTTTGATTGGTCGGCAAAAAGCTACTCTTCCTGATTTACCGTTTCGGAATCACTTTGCAGTAGCGAGTACATTGTGGAATCCATTTAACAGTTTTACGGAAACTGAAAGCCAACTCACTGGATTTTTTTATATGGAACTTGCTTGCCCGCCGTTTTTTCACTTCTCCAAGAAAACCAGAAAAAAGTTATTGCGCACCATAGGAGGTCGATCAAACTTAACTGAAAATGGATTAATGAATGAGGATGATTGCTTCAATGGATTACCACCCTTATAAAATTCTGCACGATCCATGATTCCCGCAGAGCGAATACATTCTTCAAACACAAGCCGATACATCAAACATCATTGCAGTCACCAGCACTCTACAAAAAAGTAAATGACACAAAATCAAACAAACCTAGGAGGAACCCTTACAGAAACCAGATCGACTATTTAAGAATCGTAAGAAACACCAAAAGGATCAAAATAACTGACTGTAAATCAACAATAGATCGAATCACCATGTCAGATCATAAACCGGTTATCAGGAAAACGAACACCATATTTCATGTGTAAAAACAAAAAAACATTTAGAAAGCGTATAGATTACCATCAAATTAATATGCTAAATGTAAGAACAAGATACCTTAAGGGAAGAAATTTTCGTGGGAAGAAAATTTCGCGGATTTCGCGGTTTTTGCCAAAATCCGCGAAATTAAATTCCCGCGAAATTTTTTAAAAATGATCGTCCGCGAAATTAACTTCCGGCGAAATTTTACAAAATCAGGTATCCGCGAAATTTAATTCCCTCGAAATTTTTCAAAATCAACCGTCCGCGAAATTAAACAAAAAATAGGATCATACATAAAGATAAAACACTAATTTGTCAAACAAATCTCTGCAAAACGCTAAAATAACGTTGATAATAAAATAACGCTGATATAAAGATGGTATCAGACATGCAAAGAATTGTCCAAAAGCAAGTTGAATCAACCAACAGTGAAGATCTTAAAGGAAGGCTGAAAAGACACAAGAACCGCATCATGACTGAGATCTATCGTGAAAAGAAAATTGAAGAAAACACGAGAGTAGATCAATCATGAAAACCTCGATAGGAATCAAAATAATAATCAAAATATGTATAAAGCAGTTAAAACATCAACAAAATGAAACCGAAGCGGTCCTTACTTACTTATAACAACAACTGAAGGACAAACTATGAACGAGGAGGAGAAGACAAACATAATTGCAAAGTATTTCGGTGACATTTGAAAAATGCTGAGCCGATGCCTGACTTACAACCAACGCCTATGACAAAACCATTCACGACAGCCGAAATTAAAAAAGCTGTATCAAAGTTGAAGACGCAAAAATCACCCGGATGCGATGATGTACCAGTAGAGTTGATAAGATACGCTCCAATTGAAATATTCCAACACATTGCAAAAATCGATAACAAAATTCAAACACACGGTGACTATCCAAATGAAATCAACCATGAAATTCTCATCCCACTCCAAAAGCCAGGAAAAACCAAGGGGACCTGTATCAAACCTGCGCCTAATCATCTTACTTTCCACACTACGTAAGATACTAGCGGTAGTCATCATGAATCGAATTGGCGTAAATATGTATCAAGAAACACCAATCACGCAAGCGGCTTATTGGAAAGAGAGATCAACAACTGAGCATGTATATGCAGCAAAAACTGCAATCGAACGAACCATCACCTCAAGAAATGAGACGGTCTACTTAACCTACTTGACATGAGTAAAGCATTAGACACTATCAAAAGAAAAGACCTGATAGACTTTCTGCAGAATACCATCGATGCAGATGAGCTGTACATAATGAAGAAGATATTAGAAGTATCGCTGACTGTCAGATGTGGCAACAGCAACAGTAGCACCTCCATCACCGACACCGGAGCTCCTCAGGGAGACTGTGCTAGCTCAAACAGCTTCACATACTACCTTGCAAAGTCCCTGGGAGAAAAAATTCCGATAGTACACGACCATTAATATTACCAGCGCATCATCACAAATATGAGGAAAATGCAAACAAGTTCGACACTTAAACATCAAGATGGAGTATGCTGACGACATGAGCAAAATGACGAGCGATTACAGCAGCATCCACAAATAAGAGTATGACATACCAAAAAAGCTAGAGAAAAAAAGACTGAAAATTAACAATAGCAAAACCAAAACATACACAATCGACAGAAACAACAATGAGTGGAAGAAATGTAGACTTCTGGGAACTATGCTTGATTCGGAGAAGGAAATCAAGAGACTATCAAGGGTTTAGCTATCAACGCAGCAAACAATCTTGAGCATTTTTTCAGCAACGACAACCTAACTGTGGCAACGAAAATGAAAGTTATCAAAACTCTTATGTTGAACCCATATTCCTATACAACTCGGAAATATGGACATTAAATAAAACTCAAAAAACTTTGATCAACGCATTCCAAAAATCATCAGAAAGTACGTGTTCCACATTTAATGGCACAAATATGGAAGAATGGAGCAGTAAATCACCTTCCGTCGGCTGAGATGGTTTGGCAAGATGGTAACGCTTCCAGAAGAAACACCGGCAAAATTACGTGGAGATATGGTTTAGAGCATGCGAGACCACGAGGGAAGCCAAAGACAACCTGGCTCTCAAGAATAAACTATGACATCAGAAAGATGAACCTGAGATGGAACGAGGCATTAAATCTTGCGAACGAAAATTTCAATCAATGGGTCAAGGTAGCAAAGCGTTTTGTAAATAACGTATGAAATAAACATGATGTCTTTTGTATGTTTAGGTAATGTAGATCCTTATTTACGGAAAAAAACTTAATGCACCATTGAATAAAAAATGAAAAAACAACAACACCACCACACCATCACCCTTCTTCTAAAAAGCGCCCAAAACGAACTCTACCGGTACCGGTACCGAGAACTGTCTTAGTGACAGTCTCGATGTCTGGATTTGTTTACTTCTGAATGAGCAAGCAAAACATGGCGGTGATGACTGTTCACATGATCATTGATCGACTGTTCACATGATCATTGATCGACTGTTGTGCATTTTTAGCAATTTATTGAATGTCTAAATGAACAGCTAACTGATCTTTATGGTTATTTCATTTCCGGGATTTATTATTGCGATTTTAATGGCAAATCAGCATTCTCATATCTCTCTTTCTGCTTTTGGTTGTTTGCTGACGACCTGCACTTGACTGTATGTATGTAGTAAATGTTGCTGAATGAAGGCAGATCAGCATCCTTCCTAGGAGGGATGCTAATCTGTACACACACTCTAAATTTATACATTTCTGCACCCCCATCAGTTTCACTCCCTATTCCTCATTTATTTTATTGTCGTTGTTGTTTTTCCCTTCCTGTTTGGTGTTATTATAGATATATAGATAATGCCTCTTGTCTATTTGTTTTTGTTTTTAGTCGTTCACTATCTGTGGCTATATGACTCACATTATGAGCTTAGCTAGGTAGCTATACATACAAAGGAGTATAGTGGCACAGTGCCAGTGGTATAGTCAGGCGTACTACTGTGCAAGAGGTCGCTGGTTCGATCCCCTTTCCTGTCATGTCGAGTTTCTCTGTCTCTGATTTAAGATCAGTTATCCTAATGTCTAGCTAGACTGAGTGAAGACTGTTACTCGACTGATTCGCTCACGCTCTTCTGGATGCAAATTCGTTGTGATAGATGTCTGTCTGTGGACCCTCCTGGAAACAACAGATCAGCTGTCAAACGGGTCTGAGTTAGTGAGGTTATCCTTTACTTTAGCTCTTATCCACCCCAAGAGGTAATTTGAAATTTAAATCAAAATATCTCTCTTTTTCTTTTGATTTCTTAAAAACTATAAGAAATAACCCCAACAAGCTATATATTTTTAAAAAGCTTTAGCAAAATTATTTAAAATGAATCAATACTTTTTCGAAAATGTTGCTATGATGGTAACAGCCTAAGGCCTTTCAAAAATTCAAAATGGTAGCGTAAATTACAGAAAAATCCTAAAAAGTGACTTTGACCTAATTTTTTTCACATACACTTTTACAATAATGACTTAAATCATTACAATGAAGTAATACCATCTATTTAGATTATAAAAATAGACAAAATAAAATATTTCTGTACCACTGTACCAATTTTTTGTGCTTTTTGCCGGAAGTTTGAAAAGGGGGAGGGGGTTATGTTAGGGGAACTTAAACATGTAAATTCCACAATTGCAAGATAGTCATTTGTGTATAAAGATTTGATTGTGAGATCCAAAAGATTCATGGATGCAAGGTATAACAATCCAATCACAGGTGGATGTTATTGCAGACTTTATTGAGAACGCTATAGTATATATGTATGTTTATCTTGATTATGCATAGGTGTTTTTCTTTCATACCCACCTTTGCAACTGAATTCAGCTAACACTTCATTGAGGCTGTTCCATGTGTTGAAAGAAAAGTTTGCACTGTATCCTGCTACTTTTGGCTGAAATTGAGTTGGAACATTTTTTTTCTGTCTTGTTCCGCATTTCATTATTTTCAGATATTGGACCTTGTCAATTTACTGGCAGTGTATCATAATGTCCGTCTGTTTACACTAAAATGCTGTGTAAGTGGAAATATTATTCACAAATAACTTGTTATTGTCTGACATTAGGAAAACTGAAAAATAAGAAAAAGTCTTTTATATATAATTAAAGTTTTTTTAACTTATTAACTTTAGGTGATAAAATTCTGGAAAATTAAAATAACCACTGTTTCGGACAGTATTCAACATAATATCCCCTAGCAAATAGTTATTCCTGGGCGTTCTTTAAATTTTAGGAAATTTAAAATTATTAAGAGAGAAATTAAGAAAATTTTTATGTTGTCTCAAATAAATGCCTCATTTGAAAGTATTGTTTCATATTAATAAAATGAATCTTCTGGTTATTTTATTTCTAATTGTTATATATTGTTTGTATTTATTCTTTCAGAGGAGGTGTTAATTGAGGGGAGTTTTTAATAGAAGGGGCGTTTGTGAAATAATTTCAGTTTTCAGGGGCTGTTTAAAAGAAGGAAGCCTTTATTCAATGAATTAGGGTACTCCAGCTTGAACAGGTTAGGGAGAAAATTTTCAAAAAACTATTGAGAAGGAATAAAAAGCGTCCTCAACATAAAATTTATGTAAAAGAAAGGAAAATTATTATTCTTTCTAAACAATTAACAAATGTTAATCTTTATACTTTTAAGGCAAAAACTTTATGATTAAATTATGTAAAAGACGTTACCCCCTCTCCCGTTTCTTTATTTTTATTGGTTTTCAACCTTTGAAATGCCCATGCCAAAAAAAATTAGTTTTCCGGAAACCGACCAGCTGAAAATTGTTTTCTCACTCACCCTGCTGCAAACGTGTCAATTTTCTTCTTATTGAAAAAGGAGTGAAAAGATAAACAAGGCTACTTAAAAACAATGTAAAAAGAATGTCCTCAAATTCATTTCGCTGAGCGTGGCTATGTAAAAAAGTTTGTCTGTGCTTACATTTCCTGAAGACATTCCATTGTTCTAGAAAAAGATACGGGCATCCCTTGATTTGTAGCGTCACGTCTTTGTTTTTTTTTATGAAGAATTAGATTGAGAAAACTATAATGCAGAAACTATCAACATGATATTTTTCTTGTTTATGTTGTTTGTGATCATGGAAGAAATGTACATATACACAAGAAAGTGTATCTTTTTTGTTTATATCTTTTGTATACACATGATAAGAAATTTACACCTTGAATAATGTGCTTACAGGTTGACCTCTGTTGTAGATATTATAGACTGTAAGCCATCAAAGTTTACTTCGGTGAATTGTGAATACATACATTGCAAGTGGTACACTGTAACTGCAGGAGCGATAATCCTATATTACATGTTATATATTTAATGTAAAGAGTTCACACAAGTTTTGTGTTAAATTTGATCTTGATTCTTTTTGGAAAAGCAGGGGTACCAGCAGCGAAGAAAATGCTTTTAGAATAGTTTCAATGTTTAAACTTGATTTTGAAAAGTTTTGTAAAATTGGTAAAAAAAAATTTTCTAAGACCACCTGGATGAAGATTTTTTTCGTCACCCACATTCCCGGAAACAAGACTATTTTTTCTTTTGGCCCCAAAGCATGATATTTTTCCAATATATCTGTTCTATGAGACAGGATATTTTTCTGATTTATCCGTTCAGAGAGGTCGACCAGAGTGTCTGATCGGTTTCAAAAAATTCATATTAAGCATCAAAATACATATTTAGAGACTGTTCATACTGTACACTTGATTTAAGTAATTATCTCCATACTATTAAACAGTGTATGGGAAATCAAGTACACATTCCCATAAGACTAAAGGTACTAAGGGGATAGAGAGATTTTCACATGAAATTGAAACATATATACATTTTTTGTTTCAATTTCATGAGAATTTTGATTTGTGTCCCATAGCAAATTATACGTTCAACAAAATTATGAAATAGAATCTGCTGTATGAGATTCCCATTCCTGTATGCCCGCTTGTTCACACAGTTTATTTTCATTTGTGTGCAAAAAAAATTTTCATATTCTAATTGGTTTAAAAAAATGTTACATAACATTTTTTTTCTGAATAAAACTTGTTTCGGAAACAAAATGAAATATAAAATTGGTTTGATATTTTCCTTTTGTTTCTGAAATATATTTCAGAGAAAAAAATGTTTTGTGCCAAAAAAAGAACCTGGGGACACTCACAACTTTGACATGAATGTGTGTATGTACCATTCATACAGGTCATAGGGGTGACAGATCATAAAAAACCTGTGATTAACTGGGAAAGCTTTTGGAAAAAACATAATTAACTATTGTTGACTACCTTTTTGTTGATATGCTGACAATAGTAATGACCTCATGCTAATTGCCAAAATGCCTAAGACTTGCACTGACTTAGTTTCATTCAAAAATTAAAAGTCAAATCTAGTGTTATCAAAATAATGTCATTTGGCAGGCCTGGCTGTGAATGGTCTGCAATTACATGCACACATGCCCACACAAGCCTAAATTTTATGCAAAATGCGATTGAAAAACTGTTCACGGTATACATTGCACATACAGAATGTTTTGATAATTTATTAATGGTTGAACAGCTTATTTCTTATTATTCTTGTTTTAAAATACATCGCTTTTTAACGGCCCTGCTATGTAAGTGAGTTAGTTCAGTGATCAATACTGAAACGATGGAGGAGGAATAGTCATTCAGAGAATGTTGAGTTCTTCCAAATTTAAACTTAAGTAGTTGATGTAAAAAGAAGTGTTTAGCTTTTATTTGAGACGTTCGCTTTAACTGCACCCTTCACTGCAAGAGAAAACACTGTTTTTAAAGTTGTAATTATATTTTAAGGGCTTGCTTAAAGTGAAAAGCTGACTCAACCAGAAGAATCATAACCTGTTTGAATATCAACGAAATCAGTCTTTTGATAAACCGATATTTTCTTGGAATAATTTTGAATAATTTGAAATTTTTATTTAAGAGAATAATAATTCCTACCACAACTTTTAAGTTACTTGTGCTCTCCGTTAATAGATCTGGTACTTTTTAAAAGTTTATTGCTATTTATATATCTATAATTAAAATCAATAAAATGAGCAATATTAATTGTTCATTGAGTAGACGTCAGTAGGAGTAAGCAATTGAAGAAGTAAAAGAGCAACTACTAAGCCATTTTACTTGCTCTTTGATAAAACCAGAATTGGTCTCTTTAAAGCTTGAATTCCACTTCAGTAGTTTTGTTAGATGACCAAAGCAAACAAAATTGAGTCTATTCACAACTGCTGCAACTTGCATTTGCGAATCTTGTTTTGAGTGTTTACACCATGTTAACGGAGACTAGAATAATTTTGGTGGCGTGCGGTTGTCACGCGTCAGGCATTTTACTCACAGTCAGGTCTGTTTGAAGAGGGGTCCTTGTTGTCAAAAGGGTTGTTTACCAAAGAATTGAAGAGAACCCAATTTTTCTTAGTGTACTAATAAATCTTTTAGATACGTTCAGCCCTCTTAATTTAGGTTGGCATGAAGCATTTGCTAAAAAATCGACTTGATTCAGTGTCACTTGCTGACCTAGCCACATCTAGATTCGGAAAGCTGTGCTTTTATATTTTAATTTAACATATTTTAATATATGTTATTTTCTTTGAAAGCTGATGATTATTAACTATATTTTAATTCCTAATATAGACTAGTAAAAACCAATAACCAAGAAAATCATATTGTTGTTTTGGTGTGGTTTGAATAATGGTAAGTAAAACTCCTGTTTAATCAAAAATTGCAAATATCTTTTGCTGTGCAGTAAATTTTAATTCAACATTTAACATTTAGTCAAAAGGGACAACAATTAAAGATGCATTAACAAAATGGGTATGTTTATTTTATTATTTTTTACCTTCATTTGGCTGTATTTTAGCATGCTAAGGTAGCTTCATCCTTTCACATAAACAAGAACAAATCCCATTATGTTTTGTATTCAAACTTAAAATTCTAAACAACAAAGGAATATTCCCAAACACATCTTGCAATTCCAGTTGCAGCGAGTCAGTCCAAGGTTGTGGGTGTCTTCAAACGGTCCATTGTTTTGGCTATGTTAGGTTCATAAAATTTAATTCCATATGGGACAATTTAAACTATGATATACAAGGTGTCTCAAAAAAAATGTAATAAAAAATAAAAAAATCTTATTAGCGACTGCAAAGAACATTTTTAGCTTTTTCATTTCTTTTACTTTGCACTGCTTTTAACGAATCTCCTGACATTTTCTACAAAAAACTTCATTTTGAGAGTCCCTGCAGAATACATTAGCAAGAAGTGAAATATCACATGCAGGAAAAATAAAATTTTTCAATTCTTGATTGATACTTCAGATTAACAGGTGTTGTATGTATTGTTGTTGTTGCATGTAAGTCATGTAAATGCAATTCACAACTCTTTTTAGGAAGCAGATTCAGGGACCAAAGCATCTGAATCAGAAGAAATCAAATTGTTTGCTCAAGTTCCACCCATTGAAAAAATGGACGCTTCTTTATCAACGTTAGGCTCCTGTGTGTATGTTGATATACCTCTTATTTTTAATTGCACGTGCAAGTTGATTTAAGGAAATTCTTTGTTATTTGCGTACTTAAGGGTCTCCCTCAACAAAATTCTCAACTTAAAGCAAAAAATTTGTGCGGAAAAAACAGGTCAGACATCACCTTTTAATCCTCTGAAAGGATCTCAAACTAATGGAATTTCAAGTTTCAGTTTCATGTAACGGATAGTAGTGGTCAAGCCGCTGCTCGCTTGAATGGGCGTTCCGAGCTGGAATCCCCAGCAAGGCTTTCGGTAGTGAATTTCATCAATCACTGTTAATTCTGCATGGTGCCTGAGGTGTTTCCAGGAAGGCAGGACCCTAGCAGTTAAAAAAAAACTGAAGAGGCTATCCTTGGTAAATAATAAACTTATACCTTATGTAGAGAATTTTGGTAACTATTCAATTTGGCACAGTAGGAATTATTTTAAGTCTCGCATAAAAAAGGAATAACAGCAAAATTCAAGGTTCAAATCTGTCAACAAATTTAGTCTATTTCCACCAATTTAAGGAAAAAATTAACTTTGACACAGGTTTGATTTAGCCCAGCTGAAAAATAACTTTGATTTGGTGCGGAATAAATTGGTGAAAATCTGGATATACTTATGTACCTGTTAACTTATACTCTTTTTACACTGGCATGAATTTAACACCGGCCTTTTTTGCACATGCCCTCATTCCACCACCTCCGAATTTTGGCATAACGCCATATAGGGCCGTGTTATGCGCGACTTGCAGTATGAAAGAGGAAAAATTATTTCATTATTCTCTTTAAAAGTCTTTTTATAAGTAAGTAAGTAAGTAAGTAAGTAAGTAAGTAATTCATTTATTTACTCAACTAAATAACAAAAGAATGATGTGTATCCAAGTAACCCGAATGTTAAATTACGGTTATCTCTTGATATTATGGTCTAGATCACTCCAAAAATTCTGGCCCTATTAACGCCAGCTTTTTTTTAAAAGCTGCACAGTCAAAATTAACATAGTTTTGTCAGATACGGATGTTGTGTGTGGATGCATATTATTGATAATTCGATTGTTATGCTTTGTTTCAGCCGTCTGTCACTGTCAACGAATTGCATCGAAAAAATCGCCAATCTTAATGGACTAAGTACGTAAATGATAAATTGTTGTTGTTGAATATTTAGGGTATTTTATGCAATCCTGGAGGGGAGTTAGAAAATGATTAAGATGTTTTTCTTTTTTACGACCCGTAAATGTAATACCACATAAATATTGTATTGCGCACTAAGTTCTTATTTCTTTCTTAAAACTATCAGACTTCTTTTGACGAACACTGCGTTTTTCAAGTAAAAATTTCTTTCGATCTAAATTTCTTGAATTATAATGAGTCTACGCACCTATATTGGGGCTTTATCGAGGTTGAGTAAGCTAAGATCTATGACGTAAACGTTGCGCAACTGTTTCCGGTGGGACAATCGATCAGTGTTTAATTTGGTTGGCGTTACATTGTAGATTTTGGTTTGCTTAATCTCGCAACTGATTGGTTCTAAGTAGGGGTGGACTGGAAATAATTTTTTTACCGGGGATTCTCACGGGGAAATCACGAAATTACGACTCGACATATCATTTAAATTCAGACGACTCTATTAAGATTTACAGCATGAGATAATGAATACAATGACATAGGTTAAAGGTGCACTTTTTTGACCTGGTAGGAATTTAAACAGTAATGTTATTATTTGCGACCGGGACCACAATTCCACTTTCACACTTCATCGGCATAAATGTGTTGAAATTTACTTTTTGCATCGACCCATGTTTGTTTTTAACTACCTCTGTGCCAAGAACTTTCAACTATTTGGGAATCTTTGGAAAGTCTATTTCCTGACTGGGAATCACTCCATGTTGAACAGGTTGCAGAGCTTCTAGGTCGCTACACTGGGACCGTAAAAATGTTTAACATTTTATGACAAACAGTTATCATCAGCACCTATTTGGTACAATATCACCCGAAAGAAAGGGAGTCGTATTTATGAATACAGTAGCTACAAAAGTAATGTTTGGGCGCCCTTAGGGCCAAAAAAGCGATCCACACTATTTCCAATGGATAAATATGTATTATATGTATTATGCCTTTTCCAAATATTCAGAAAATAAAATTTCAGAGAAAAAAACATTGCGCTAAGAAAAGGGGCCGAAGCTTCGATTTAGCGAAGCCGCACCGGGCAGCGCTTAGTTGCCTGAGTGGCCAGTTCGCCCCTGTGTAAGCTCTCAATTTGCCTCTTAAAAATGCCCTCTCGCTGCCAACGGTTGCTACTCTGATATTCTAAAAAAGGGCCTGTATGTTTATTTAAATTCGCCAGAAAGGATCACCAGGTATAATTTCACACAATTTAGGCTACGTTTACAGACAAACTAAACCGTGAACACCCGAGAAAACTTATCAATATTTATCTCGTTTACATTACAAGCATCCTGAAAGAAATGTGTTGATTTACCTGGTTAAATAGCATTAGTGTAAACGCGTTCTTAATAATAGTATATACCACTCTGTGAAAAACACAAGGAATTTATGTACAGTGTGTCCTATAAAAAGTTGAACTGACATTATAAAAAATTTGTTTATACATTTTGATAGTTATTGCAAAATTCTCATTGCGATAAACTTACAATCAAATACTTCTCAGCTAAATGATTCGTTATTTATTAGACAAAACTGTCCGATACTTATCATAAAAACGTCATTAGGACATGTTAAATTTATTCACTTTATATCTAAACTTTATGTTAGTAAAATATTTGATTGATGTCAGTTTAGTGACGATGTAGCAATTTTCCTGGGACGCGCTGTATACCATAACAGTGGATTTACTTTCGCGCAGTCTTCAAGAAATTTACATTTTGCGTGGATCTAATTTTGCAGTTTCATGTGCATTATTTGTTGTTTTTTATCCATTTTTCTTTTGGATTTTTGCAAAAAATTATATGAAATTTTATTTTTCGCGTGGAAAAACCGGAAGATTATATCCCCGCAAAATTTTATCCAAGTACCGAGTGCACCACAAAAAAGTTTCAGTCTTTGAAGCAGTATTTTTGAAAAACTACAAGGTTTTCAGAAATAAACT
>JAUBWS010077921.1:0-12928 GCA_032270445.1 Darlingtonia californica
GAAAAATATGTAATCATCTTTTTGTTATCTCATCTACTAAAGGAAATACAGTATTTAAAAAAATGGCTGAAGTGGGCATTTTTCGCCAACTTTGAGGCAATATATTTTCACAAGTAGCGAGATAATAGAAAAATAATTAAATATTTGAAATCAGCTAAGATTGAGGTTTTCCAATATTGAATATGAAGCTTATGTCGTAAATTGAGAAAGGGCATTTTTTCATCTTTATTTCCTTCAGTTCGTAAATTTATCAATTTTTTTTATACCACTCTGTAATACCTTTCCAACAATACGAAATTTGATATTAGCCAAATTCATGCTTTGTGTACATAAACATTTGTAGGGACACAATACACAACAACTCACAGCTGTAATTGTCACATACAAAGTATTTCTATTCGTGTACATTTGGGAATTAAATCCTAATAAAGTCATAGAAGATCGGCGAGTGTCATATTTACGATCCACATTAAAAAACTCGCTCTTAAAGATAATAATAACTTAGTGAAAAACTCATTGAAAATTCTATTCAATAACATAAATTTATTCGAGTTGTTGTAAAACGTCCCTACAAAAATAGTGTCATGTAAACGGCTGGGAATTTGGCTAATAGGCCTATTTAGATATGGTATAAAAAAATGCATATAATTTTGAAACATGCTTTAAGGATAAATAAATTACCCCAAGAGCTATAATGGTCTAAAGCTAAAACCAGTGTCTTATTGAAATTTGAAAATATATCAATGGAGCCCCTCCAAAACCTAGACCGAAGTCAATAATTTCTAATAAAAGTCGGAAAGTCTTGTGAAGTTTTAAAAACAGTTTTGTATTCAGGCTATGGATCCTTCTAAAAGTTTTTCATTTTTCTTCTTTTACAAGGTACCCTGTACCAGAGTCTTCTCGTGCGGAGAAGTTTTGTTTTGCCGCGAGAGGGACTGGTACAGTGTATCATACGGGCGCAGAACCGTGACGGCATAAAACTAGTTCAGAAGGTTATTCATCAGCAATATTATTCGTAGATTCTGACGGTGCTAACAGACCAGATATGTTAGAGCAAATTATACATGGCTTATCTATTTCCTGCTGACATCAGCAACTAAAACTTCATTTTACAGACCATGACATTTCTTTTAATGAATCTACCATAAAAAAGTATTATCAAAAACGTTATGATATATGTCGGGTTTCAGAAGGCCATTTAATTTTGAATTGTCAAAATTTTGTTGAATCGGCAATTTTTAAAGGTTATTTTTATTTTCAAAGTAAAATAACTCAGCAACGGCTTTTCAAAACCCTACAAACAATCAGAGTGTAATTATTGTTAATCCAGATAAACCAGATAAAGCATAAAAAAAATCACTTTCATAATGAAATGGAAGAAAAACAGGGAAAACAGCTAAAGACAACGTCAAAACAGGAAAAATGAAAAACGTAAAAACACAGGAAAACAGGCCTCGTAGAAACCCTGTATTTTCAGTTCCTTATTGTTAAATATTTAATTTGATTGACTCTTCGCGGTGCGCGGACACGATTACGTTACGAAACAATTGTTTCGTTTGTTTTGATCCCTCTCGTGATGGTGGCCAAAACATTACGTCATGGAAACGATTTTTTGATCCCATTGGTTGCTTCCGCGCTATGACGTAATGTTTTGGTCGCCATCACGAGAAGGATCAAAGCAAACGAAAATCTTTTCCACACACCGCGAAACGGTTTATACTTATCTAACCTAGACCATGAATAAAATAAAAACAACTGAATGAAATGAACATGTTTATTTTCTTGACCTTTCGTAAGTTTACATACTAATTAGCTTAAATACTAATTTGCTTGTTATTTCGCAGTGTTTCACACTGTAATTAAAAGAATGTTTTTTTTTAAATTTACCTGTTACTTCTGATGATGTGAGCAGTAAGCTTACGAAAGGTCAAGAAAATAAATGTTCATTTCAGTTGTTTGTATTTTATTCTTATTGCGGCTTCGATGGCCTAAAGAAAAACAAAATTAATCTAGACCATGAACATGAAAATTACTGCTAAAACATAAAATCACGAATAATTTTATGCTGCTATTATCTACCACTTTTGTTTACCAATAAAAAATAATTGAGAGATATGAAGATATTACCCACAATATTTACAAAAAGCGAGAAAAATTTCAAAAATTATTGTAAATAAATAAATAAATGCAAAGAACTCCTTCAAGGTTTTACCTTTTTGGTTCACACACGTTACGCAACTTTTAAAGTTCAGGATCGATAAATACTTGTCTCTTTTGAAAATCGATGTACTTTGGCAGGTTTACTGTCAAAGTTTTGCTATTTTTCTTTATATCTTTAACGTTACTATTTATCTGTTGGCCGATAAAGTTTGATGGAATAACAATACCGAATAAATGATGCAACTGTACTAAAGAAATTAACAAAATTAATCATTATTTTTACCTTGTTGAAATGACTTGATTCTATCCTATGAGGAATGAAGTAAATTGAAGATAAGTCACTGATCGCCTGAAAGTTATCCATGTTTGAGAACATGGTTTCTGGTGAACCAAATTATGATATGAATTAATTATAATATACTAAACTACGCCCCATACACAAAAAAATATATGTGCATAACAATGTACAGAATCTCACAAAAATAAGAGTACAAAAATATTAATTTTATGAAAAGAGAGTAACTTTGAAATATTGAGAGATAGATGAGCAATCTTTTACAGTAATTTACGAAAGACAAACTACAAAAGGAAATGCTTTCGTAAGATGCATACAACTTTGAAGATATTCTGGTGGGCGTATGGTTTAATAAGACATGATATAATTTTATCTATTCAACTTGCCTTGACGATGATGACCTGCAGACGTAAGACGAAATCCTAAACAAAATCTTCAAAATATAATGAAAGTTCTCTTTATCTACAATTTTTGGTTCTTGGTGTTCACTTCAAGTAAGGCTTATACAGTCACCTATAAACGCGGAGTTAAAAATCAACAAAAATTGTTATGTTCATCTTATTTTGAAAAAAATTGGAAATATTTTTTTTTATTAATTATCTAGTAAATATAAAAATATATATATATAATTCATTCCTGTTAAATCATAGTTTGTAGTTTCTTTCTACAAACTATGGTTAAATGCATAATTATATTATCATAACCCAAAACTAAAACATTAATTAATGTTCAAAATAGTAACGCAAAAATCCTACTATTTAGATTAAGCACGTAAACTCCCCGCTTTCAATTAGAACAACATTTTTAAGTACGCCACATTAAATTTTCTATAACCATACCTAGATATTTTTTTACTAAAGCTGACAGCTGTGCTTCATACAAACTTTTGACTTTAGGTAATAAACAAAGAAGCTCTTCTCTTGTAACTTTTCGAGCTCTCGAGATCCGAAATTAAAACGTGGCTTAATATCCAACATCTATCACACTTTTTGGACTACTGTTACCTTGTTGGCTTTCATCAAAATTCTCGCACAAACCTATGAGTCATTTTCGCGATACATTTTATATTTAACAAAGCTAGCCTAATATATTTACTAAGTACTAGGTTGTAGATATAATTTATTAATAAGAAAATCAGCCATAGTTGCATACAAGTGATCTCTAGGATTTATACCATGATCTTTGTCAGGGTAATACTGAAAGAAAGAAGGAAAGGATGGCATAATACAATATGACATTTCGAAGTAGTTTTCAACATGATAATGATATAGACAATTTGAACGAAAGAAGGCCAAATTCTTATGGAATTTGGGATCTTTAGAAACAATATTTGAAATGAAATAGTATTTATTTCTGTGAATTTGACGTATTTTATACTTTTCTATTCCAAAAAATTTAACTATTTCCAAAAGCAATAGCTACTCAGAAAATTGAATCAACCATAAATAGCATTAAACCAGTTTAAAAATTTCCAGTACTTTTTAACAACTTCAAGGTGGAAATAAAAAACTTGTTTTCTAAAAAACTATGCAACCTAACAAGGATGTGGTCATGTGGATGGTTGGCATATGGAAAAGAAAAAGGGATGTCTGGGAAAAAAAGAAAAAATTTCAAGAGGGAGAGGGGAAGGTGGGTATAGGGTGGGTGAGGACATACCATTTATTTTTTCTCATAATGAAAACCAAAAGGTTCATTTCGAGGGAGTTCTTTGTGTTTGAGGTGGGCAATGAGGAAATCGGCAATAAGGTAGTATATATGACCATTTGATTCAATACCATGATCGCGGTCTGGGTAGTACTACAAAACAAAATCAACAAGTAAGAATTAAGTAAAATAATTCGGCCAGGTTTATCTAGTAATAACATCAAATAGGGAATTTTTCAAATTTAGACAAAAATCTTTTTAGATGCTTTTTCTCGTAAGAACTATTTTATAAGAACATGAGGCTTAAGAATGACCAAAACTAAAGAAAAAGCTAACAATTTGAGCTGACATATTAGAAATGTAGAAGAAACTTATCTCTACTATTTTCCAATAATGGAATACATTATTTTCTCCCAGATTGATGGTTTCTTTGATTATACATTAGGAAAGTCTTTTGTAATATATACTATTCATAATTGGAAAAAAAGAAGAGTAAAATGAAGCTAAGCTAACGGAAATGCGAAGTCTTATTTCAAAGTTTGCAGCTTCTTGTAAAAAAATTGCTTGTAGTTTTTTCGTGTGCACTGACCTTTCCATAATTCTATATCTGACCCTGACTAGCACTAGATAAAATCCGCAAAAAAAACAAATTAGGAGATAAGTACCTGAGTCCGAAATTTTACTTGTGATTTTATAAGAGCTGCTGATAACTGAGCGGAGTTCTGAAAATGGACGTTATCTGAAAAAAAACGTAAAAATTAGGAGTGAACAAAATTTTGGTCTTTAACTCATTCTGGCCGATTCAGGTGAGTTTTGATTTTTAGTTACTTTCCCTTACCTTCGTTTGAAAATTAAACAGTTTACAATGATGAGACTCATTGTTCTATAATCAACAACTGCAAAGAAAAACTGTACAGATAGCAATATTTTACAACGTTTTTATCAATAAAAACTGATGATAATCCGTGTGAAAAATCTTTAAAGGATCGTTGATGAGAATAGATCCACGCAAAAAAGAGTTTTCCCAATTTCGCAGGTTCTTTTTATCATTAAGAAACTTTCCCTTAGATCCTTTTATTCGATATCCTGGAAGGACTCTGATCAAAACTAGACGAGACACAGTGGGTATATAAAAGAGGTTTTATAAAAATCGAAACAAAAACGTATTAAGAAATTTAATCTTGATTATTTCATTATCTGCTTTCAATCTTAACCTTTCCCACACCAGCCATTTTTTTGATGGTTTCACTTTTGTTAAGCGTTCAATTTTTGAAGGAGAATTTCTGGATTGGAATATCAATATTCTTGCATATTTTTGCACTTTATAGCTGAAGAACTATGTTGCTGTTGTAGAAAAAATGTCAATTTCTTACCATCAGAAGTTCCATGTATCAAAAGAAAATTTTTTCCTCTAAACTTTGATGCTTTTGACATAATGTTACTATCCTAAAAAAGTGAAAACAATATGATTTTAAGTATTTGTATTTCTATTATTCCTACTACCTTCTTTTTCGTTTTTTTCTATTCGGCTTAACTTTTTTGTCTTTTCTGTCTGGAAAGTCACTTCAAATATTTCATCGGTTAAAAGGGAAGAATTATTTAAAAAAATTCGCCACTTTTAACCGACGAGAAATTTTCACCGACGAATTTTTCACCGATTAGGTATTCATTAAATTTCGAGAAAGACACCAAAAACCACGACATTCACAAAATTTAGTTCCCGCGAAATTTAGAGCTTTCAAAGAAAAAATCTTCCTAGGACAATTCAAAATAGGATGATAAACCGATTATAAGCGTAAGTGAGGAAGGGAAACTATAGGAAAAACTAACTATATATCCTTTTAAATTTTCTTCTGGTGATGGGAATCCCATATATCTTTCACTATATACCGTATCTAAAGAGAAAAAGATCGAGATAGGTTAGACCATGCTTGGAAGTGTAGTAAATCAAGCTTACATAATTCCCGGAATGAAAAAATAATATTCAAATTATTACGGGAGAGCATAATGCACAGCACGTTGTGTATTCCGTATTGAAATCAGCTGCAAACTTCTCCTACTACTCATACTCCTTTGAGTTTCTACATGTTTTACCTGAAGCCATATGCGTGGTATTGTTCTCGCACGTCACATTTAGCGATTTTGGTGAATATCACCTATTTTGAAGCAGGTGTACATGTACTTTGTTTGACAGATCAAATAAAGTACAAAGGACACAACTATGCTGAACAAGATTACGTAGATTCAATTTTTATTGCGCATGCGCGATAGAAAAAACGCAATTATTTCCGTAACAAATCATTATTGTGGATCGGAATCAATAATTTACAAAGAAATATGTTTATGCTGAGCAGTTGAAAAAATTCTATTATTTCGGTAATAAGTCATTATTATAAGTCGGAATCGATACTTCACAAAGAAATATAACTATGATCTCGTTCTTATGAGTAAGGAACGGAGTTTATTGAATATCGAGATCCATAATCGTAACGTAGTTGTTTTTATTTCTTATCACTCGCTCGTTTGTAACCGCTTAGTTTTTTGTTTAGTTTTCATTGTCAATCGTTTACAAGTGAAGCGAAACTGTGCCGTGGGTTATATTTTTTTGTCCCGGGTCTCAAGAGAACTTATTCGTCTGGTCACAAGAACGGTTTGTTTCGGATAACAGGACAATGTTACGCTCTGTGTGTGCTAACTAAAAAGTACGTAACAATACGTAAGGTGTAAAGAATTGACGAAGGACAAGAGTCAGATTTTCAATGGCGATATCTTGGAATATTAGAATATTCAAGCAAGCAATGTCATCCTGACAGGAGGTTTATTGATCAAGTAAAGATGCACTAAGTTTTACCATAATATCTCCAATCAGTTACAGGAGCAACAGAAACAGCCGTGTTGATTGTACCATTAGATTCTGCCAGCGTCATTGCCGAATAATAACCACCGTAGGACTAAAAGAACAAGTCATTTAAATACACTTCTTTTTAAGAGGACCAGTTTTTGTCTGAGCCTGGTTTTTTTTTTAAAAATCCCTGAAAGGTGAGATTTTGTTAATCTTATGTTTATATCGTTGCTGTCGGTTTATTTTCTAGGACCCTAATGGGGATTCCGTGCCTCATACGTCACCAATTAATTTTGTTTTATGGACTAGAGGCCCTCAGTAGGTACGTAGGAGCGCCGCAACCCACGCACCATTTGATAACGCCCCTTGGCGCGGTGCACTGATACATAAACTTGAGTTTTGGTAAACGTTTCCACGGAATGCCGCCGGCTGTCGACGTGTGAGACATCACACGAAAGACCATTTATGAGAATGCCAGGGCATTCCGTGTCACACACGTCACCAATGAATTTTGTTTTATAGACTAGAACCTTTAAGTAGGTACCTAGGAGAGCCGCGCCCCATGTACTGTTTGATAGCACCCTTTGGTGCATTTTGAGTGTCAGTTGATGTTTCCACGGAATGGCCCTAATTCTTTAATCGCGAATTAATTTTATTTTTTAGCAAGCGTACCTTACAAAAGAAACAAAAAGCCAGTTGAAACACTTTAGTCTCGTTCTTTTTTTAACACTATTAAGGCTCCTTTTGTTATAAACTAATATGCATGAAAAAACAAATGTTGAATTAAACAATACAAAAACTATGGAAAACTATGACATTCCAAATATTAATAACATACCCAGCCCCAGATGGCCATTCTGCTGGCATCAACATATTTCTGCGATCCTAAGTATCTAAACAATATAAATTTATTAAATAACATTTTAATTTTGAGGTTATATTTTGATTACAGCATTTATAACTGACAATCACGGCGCACACGGGCGGACAGTTTAAACATAACATTTTTGTACATGACCAAAATTGTAATATTTCGCTATTTTTGCTTTCAAGCTCATAATATCAAAAATGTGAAAAAACGCGAAGGGAAAACTACCCTTTATATCAAATATACAGCTAACCCATTCCAATGTAGATATTTTACTTTCAAAGATGAATTCTCGTATCTTTAACGCCATGTAAAATATTCAATTTCGAAACAAAAATAGCAACATTTATTAACTATAAGCTTTTCAGAGCTAGAAGATGAATTAGCTCTGAAAAGCTTAGTTAATAAGTGTTGCTGATTTTAATTTGAAATTGAATAAAAGTAAATTCAATTGCATCAAAATCTTGAAATCTTGAATTACAAGGGAGAGAAACAATATAATGAGTCTTACTTTGCTACATTTACTGCATCTCTGGCTTCGCAATAACCCAATCTTTTGTATACAGCATGTAAGAATCTGAAAAACAAAATTCCTGGTTCATAGAAACTGTTGACATTTATTTTTGAGACAAGGAATGAATCACTTATCATATATTTTACACTGAATTCAAAGACAAGGTAAAAAACCTTGAAAGGGCAGACCCGTTGTTTTCTATGACGTTCACCCCGGGTAAACGTGAAAAATAGGTAATAAATTGGAAAATACATTTGAAACTAATAGACAATTTTTGTCAGGGGTGACTTCTCAACACACCATACCTGCTATCTTTTTCTTTGTATAACCATTTTTTATGACAATTAATTTAGTTTTAAGTTAATCTTTTATTGTGTAAACGATAATCAAGTCAATTATGGAATTTGAGTCGTTCTTTATTTATTTATCGACTTAAGTCAGAAATATTTTAGAAATAGGTAGGGGATGGAGTTAAAAAATTTAAAAGAAAATTAACAAATTGACAAAAAAATTTTAGAGATAACGAAGTTGAAAAAACAACCAAAATACATCATGTAAAACCTAAATCCATTTGCAGCGCCACCTCAGATTGTTCTACTAGACTGAGCTAATGGTTGTGCATGGGTCTTCGAGTTTTATGGTTTAACCTTATTCCCAGTAGGACTCCGCGGTCTGCAATTCTTGGTGGCACTTTCTTTGAGTAGCTATAAGCTATTGAAGTTGTCTCCGGTACATAATTTTTTGTAATTTTTTCGTGTTTTATGTACAAATAAATATTTTCTATTCTATTCTATTCTATTCAATTTCTATGGGTCGCGAGGGCTATAACTCCAGAATGTCCTTTTGACTTCAAATTTTCTTAGGTTTTCAACACAAAATGAATTTACATCAAAACCTTAATGTACCTTGAAGGTACTAATTTTTGCGCATTCGCGCAAAAAATCTCCAAAATGCACGAAAATTAATACCGTAATTACACGCAAAAGACGGCTGCGCGAAAATTAGTACAGTTTTTATTCTATGATATCATATATTATGACATTTTTCAAAAAATACTTTTTCACACCTTCATTGAAAGAAATTGAGTCATGCACAAAAGTTAGTGCACGCGAAATAAAGAAAATTGGACGTTGCGCGAAAATGAGCACGCGAAAAATAATTTTTTTGGAGATGCGCGAAAATTAGTACACGCGAGAATTAGTACCTTTAAAGTACACTCAAACACATCATAAAAACGACCTGCCAGGGATGACCGGAAGCCGAAAACAGTAAAATACCTATGTCATCTCTTAATCAATGTGACCGATGTGACTTTTTTTCGGTCCATTTATACATAAATTTAAAAGTCAATCACTCCTGAACAAAAAAAGATATTGAAAATCCGATTACAGATCCTAAAAGCTAAAACATTGAACTATAACAAATTTTGTGGTTTTTGAGTTGCTTGATGATTTTGGTCACAATCAGGCGCCAAAGTTAGCCAAAATACTGTAAAATTTAGTTTTCATTGATTATGTCATTATCACGTCATAATAGATAATCACCCTATTATTAAATCATTTTTAAAAACTACTTTATAGTATCTAACTTTCGTGAAAGTTTGAAGTGATTTCATAAAGTGGTTCAAAAAATATTGTCAGTTCAAATTTGAAAATTTTATGAGGATTTTTTAGGAAATTTTCAGGTGGTTCTGACTAATGCCCCATAGTTTTTGATATACACAAGTCATGAGCTTGAAACTTTGCAGAAATGTGTCATTCAAAATTAATCACAAAGTTTCAAAGCGCTAACATTTACAGTTTTAGAATTATTAGAAAAAACTACGAGCGTGGTGGAATCCACTCGCACCCCTGGCAGGAATAGGTTTAAAATCAAATTACAATTAAGAAAAACGGAATTTTACGCTGAAACATTGAAAAAAAGGAAAAATTGCCATTCTGACCGGTCTCGACAAACCAGTAAAATGAGTTATATTTGGTAACTCTGAAACGACAAGCACTTTAGACAATTTTTTTCACAGGTTTTTCAACACAAAATGAAGTATTTGATACATGTTAAAGAAAGACTCTTAAAGGTAATTAGCCACATTAAAAATCAGCAAAAAAATGCCATTTCGGACCGGTAACGACAAACCGGTAAAATCAGCAACATTTGGTAATGGAATTATCTATTTTCTCCGGAAGCCGGTGCTAAATAGATAAAAACTAAAAGTCAAGCGGTTTCAGAAAGAACACTGCGCCGGAAAAAGTAAAGGTGGCTTTTAACCGGAGCTTCACGCTCAAGCAGCGCGACCCACAGGGAATAGGGTTAAATCGATTTATATGGATTATAATCATAATAGCTGTATCATGCATGACATATCAACGTCAATATCTTAGCAAATGTTTAATAGATATGCAAATCAATTATTACAATCTATTATTCCATTTTTTAGCGCCTTCGCCATTTTAACACTTAAGAGTTAAGTTTTAAGTTTAAAAGTTTACAAAATTATTCAGAAGGGGAACTTTAAGATTAATAATTAAAAATAATTTAATACAAAAAAGAAGATAGCTGGCTTTGTTGCTTAGTAACTTACGAATAACCATAGTAACCAGAGCCTCGGGCATCGATTTGTACAACGACAATATCAAAATTTGAACAAAGATATTCATTGAAATAGATCCCAAACATGTCCAAAACCTATTTCATTGGAGAAATAAAATTAAAAGAAATGATGAAACATGGCTACTCTTTCACTTGATATCTGTGAAGGAGAGCATCCACTCTTCATCATAGATACTCACGAGTATCCTCTAAAACCAGTACCACGAGCGTCAAAAGTAACAAGAATGATATCATGATTAATGACGAAATAATGATCAAAGCCAATATTGTATGCATCTGTAACCTAACAGAAACGGAATAGAGAAGGTTAAACAGGCAGGGGAGGGTGGGTGTATGGGATAGGGCGAAAGGTTTGAAATCGGAAAGGGTAGGGAGTCGATTGGCACGGAGAAGAGATAAAGGGTTTTTATGGGAATCACAACGATAAAGGAAGGAGGGGTAACACATGAATTTATGAAACTCACCTTTTGAGTATTAGGACCCCCATATACGTCAAACAATACTGCATATTTCTTATTTGGATCAAAATTTGGAGGTCTTGTTTCTTTGACTTGAATATCAAATCCGTCTGACTTTACAGTGTAGTAAATGTTTATTGGCAAATCTCTTTCTTTCAATTTATCACGTGATAATGAATTATCGGCAAGACGTTGATATACTCGATTTTCTTTAACGTTGATCATACTGACCAAAGGTAGGAAAGGACCTTGGCACATAAGTGATACCCAACTACATTGCTTACTAAAAACTGGATAATGATATGTACAATTTGTTGAAGGATTGTCCGGATCTGTGAATAAGTGAAGAGAAGAAGTGTGAGGAACCGAATTTGAATTTTAATATTTGATGGCAGAAAAAGCGAATGGGGTAATTCAAAATGACATGAGATTTTTAGAATCTATTTTGCCGTTTCCAACTTTACAATTTTATCTGTATAAAAATTTCCACGAAAACTTCATAAAATCGCAAAATCTCTTCTGTCCGTTCTAGGCTAAAGACTATAGGGGATAAGCTTTTTCTCTGCTCTGAACAGGCTATAAAACAAAATATTTCAACCTCGTTTCTTACAAGGATCTAAATCGTTGTTTTAAATAAACTTTAGCAAACTTTTCATAAATTTCTGTTGTGCAGGTAAAAGACAGCGATAAGCTTTCTCTTCTGGTTAAAACTGTCCATACAAACAAAATATTTAAACCTTTTCAATAAATCGTTATTTTGCCCCTCTCCCCTCTATGAATGGAAAAAGTGAATATTCTGCAAGGGTTATTCCACTGATTTTAAACGGTCGTGGTAAACGTTGGAATTGGCGTATGGTGATTTGAAATTTGACTTTTCATATATAAAGGATGATTAGGTTACCTTTAATTAATCCACAACTAACGCATTTCTTTTCTTTCGTTTTTACATTGATACTATAAACATGCCTATATCGTGGTGAAGCTTCTGTACTTCGAAAATATCTGAAAGTCAACCAAATCACTTTGTTAGTATTGGTATACATATAAAAAACAAACGATAAATTATTTGAATATTTAACCAGGATAGCCTCCTCAGTTCTTTATGAACTTTTATGATTTAGGATCCTGTCTTCCTAGAAACACCTTCAAGCACCATACAGAAGTAACAGTGATTGGCAAATTTCACTACCAAAGTCTCGCAAGGAAGTCGAGCTTAGGACACTAGTTAAGCGCATTAACTAACCAGAAGTGAAGAAGTACGTTCTCCTTGTAGTTGGGTGGCAAGAAGAAAAATGTAAGGGTAGCAGCTTTCACGTGAAATGGAATAAAGACCCTGATCCTATCAAAGCAGCAATAAGAAAAGAAGCTTTCAGAGCGTTGAAGCAATTAAAACACTGCAAGTCAGGCACAGGAATAAAGTGAAAGCAAATATAAATAAAAACACTCACACTACTTCATTTTTATCATCATAACAATTTATATCTTGCACCCAAAAACCACCACGTGTTAAGTATTCAATAGAAGGTTTTCCCTGGTAAAA
>JAUBWS010077932.1:2644-12928 GCA_032270445.1 Darlingtonia californica
GTTGCTCGCGAAATAAAAAATCTTGAGTGTCATCTCGGTGAAATGAAGTAGCACTTTATGTACCGTTTAATAAAGTCAAAGGTTATTCTTTCAAAATTATATCAAAAATATTTTAAGATTCTTTTCTTTTAGAGTCTCCATTTTTTACTATTTTTAGAACGTCTTTGAAGCCCCTCTAAAACTAAAGGAAAACTTCATGCTTTCACAAAGAGGGTCAGGGCAGATATTTTGTTGACAATTTTTTCTATTGGGAAAAACCATACCTTATTGGACAAAAAAATGTTTTTCATCTGACTAAATTTTTTGTTGGACAAAAGTGACGAAAAGCAATTGCCAATGCAACAATTTTTCGAAAACATGGTTTTTACAAATTTTTCACTGGACAAAACTTTTGTCACCTTCGGAACCGATACGGTATATTTAATAAATATGAGTTTCACTGTATCAGCCCTGTCATGATATTATTGAGAATAGATAAGTAAATAGTTTGTCATTGTTGATTTTCTGTAGGAAGATCAGGGACTTGATAATTGGCATGAAATCGAAGAAATCAGCTTTTGTCAAAGCAGGGCTCATTCAAAGGTATGTAACATAAAATCATTACAAGGTGATGGATTTCTATTTTAAGTTTTAAGACACTTACAATTTAACTTTATTATTAGGTTATTAGAGTTAATGGTCGATGAAGGAGCATCTGTTGAATTCGCCGTAGAAGCAACTGTTATTCTAGGAAGTTTGGCAAGAGGTATATATTTTGCTCATAAATTGTGAAAAATCTGAAGAAAAAAACCACCATAAATTTGAAAGAAATGGCATTATTATACCCCAAAATCATTAAAAAAATTCTGTTTATTGTTAGGTAATGCAGAAAACGTAAAGTTGTTGGTTGATTCTGATGCAATCCGAATTTTATGCAAAGGTTCGCACATTAATTTTCCATTGTTCAATTTTAATCTGTGTATCTTAAGATTTTTGGGAGACATTATCTGCTAATTGACCAGGCTTATGTCTGCTCATCCCATTCATTATTTTAAAAATTCTCGGTCTTGTTGTGAAAGATTTATTAATATTATATAAACCTACCAAAATTTATGGATATTTTTGGTGTTTTCTTTACTCATTCCAAAATAGATATTATAGGGATTACAATATAATAATGCAATGGCAACTGTAGTGACAATTGACCCATATTTTTCCCTTATTCCTTGTAGGAATCTGTCACCACGATGAACGGCTTGTTAATGCTTGTTTGCGTTCACTGTGCATTTGTTACATGAACAGTGATGCACCACCAAGCTTCATTTATGAAGATGCCAACATTATCTCTAAACTTGTCCATTCTTTATCTGTTTCATCACAAACTGCTGAATATGCAACTAATATTCTTCAGAGATCATGCAAGGTATACTTTACGTGGATTCGTTTTCAGAGATTTCGAATTTTCTGCAAAATTTCATATAAAATATTCATTTTAACCAATTTTGATATTTATTCCAAGTGAAATTTTCCATTTGGGTTCATTCGCAAAAACTTATCCATGTGAAAGTAGATTGCTTTTGGTGTCCACAAACATCAATCCAAGTAAGCCCAAGGTCAGCAGTTTGTATGTTTTTCCAGTGTAAAAATGTTTGGATGGGCGTATCGCGATTTGAGAAAACAATCATTTTTTGCAAATTTCAAGATATAATTTTTCCTCTCGTTTTTTTAGACATCCGGTAAGGTTGCACCATGGAAATATATTTTTTAATTTTTTTCTTAGACGTCAAGTGATCAGTTAACGCTCTTTGATTCCAACATTGTTACAGCCCTCATGCCTTGGCTCAACAATAAACAAAGTGGAATTCTAGTCCCAGTGATCCACTGTTTTTCAGCATTAGTTCACAATAATGAACTAGTAGCTAATGAAATTTTAGAAGGTAAGTTGATTATGCATAGTTTTCTCGTTGACTTTATAGATGATCTAGACCCTATTTTTGTATGTCATTTTTTACCTTGAAGGTAATTTTGATGGTGTTTGTCTAAAGAACCAGCTTGTTAAATTGATCGCTTCTGATCGACCTGATAAAGTTCAGCTCGCTGCCGCCGAATGGTAATAATTACTTTTTGAGATTTTTTAACAAGAAAATTCTGCATTTCATTATCATTAACATCATAATTTTTTTTACAGTGTCATATTCCTTTGAAGGGGGTTGCACGGGACGATAACATGCCAAAAGTTTCTTCGTCCATGAAATTCTGTTTGTTGGATCACCATTGGTCATCGTCCATGCAATTTTATCTTGACAGACAGCCATGTTTTTTCTTGGTCTTCCACGACTGAGTTTTCCATCTACCTTCATGTCGACGGCTTGTTAGATATTTCCATCATTGCGACATGTCCATTCTAACGTAGTCTGTTGTATCACAGAGTGGAGTCTAGGTCTCTAATACCTAGTTCATCATAAGGAAGTAAATATAAACAAAATAAAATAGTCTATACTGAATGGACTGTTTGTTCGTACAACCTGATTAATCGAAAAATGGGGAATCCAGTTTTAAATCAATTTTATAGAATGTCTGGAATGATAAAATATGAGAAACTAGGAACTCAATGATATCCACTATATAAGGTATATAAGAAAATGATAAAGAAAAATAGTAGATCATAAAATAATTCTCGAATTTCACAATAGCACTTCTAGACAGAAACAACACAAAGCAGGCTTCAAATGTGAGACATGCGAGTATTTGTGAAATAGTCATTGTTGAAAGTTGACACAGATCGCGTGCCTAAGACGTCTGTTATTGAAAGCAATTTTGGCAAATCATCACACAACCAATATTTCTTGCATCGACCCCTAGTTTTTGATTATCAAATTTCGCAATTTTCATTTTCGTAGCCTGCTTGAATATGTTTTCCTTGACGTGATATAATATTGATATAAAAAACGTTTGTGGTAGGAAAAATTTGATTTCCCCACTTACGTGTTCTACATACGTAGGTCTGGTACAGGCTAAGCCTATACTAACTGTTTACGATGGCAATACCGGACATTATTAACCGGTTGATATTTCAGGTATTACCCGAGAAAACAGTTAGAATAGGGTTTATTCCCCGAGTTTAGGTTTTCCTTTTGTTTCTCTCATTTCTATTTCGATTTTTGAAATAAAAGTGTAATCAAACGAGCGTCAAACATTCTCATTGATTTATGTACACAGAGCAAAAAGAAGGCATTACATTTTTATGTTACGTTAATGTTGATGTTTTCATGAGATTCACGATCGAGAGTTGCCAAGACGTTTGAGCGGTCTATACTTCGGAAAATAAAAAGCAGTTTCGCTTCTCAACTACTTGAAGGGCAGGGCATTTCAAGATAACTGAAAATCATTTTTTTGCTGGCCGGAAAAAAAATTCATGTAATGTGAGAAACCTGAGTAGAACGTACAGTCAATGCTCGTTATCATGAACTCCCAAGGGACGACGAAAAAAGTTCGAGATAACGAAAGCGGGTGTTTTAGTTATCGAGAATTAACGGTCTGAAAATTCGAGATAGCGGGATTTTCTCATTTATTCACACATATAAATACGTGGCTTAAAGATATATGGGGCAGACCAGGGTTGGTATTAATCAGAAAACAAATTTAAACGTTGTATGTAAATATTAATTTCTTTCCAGAAACGTCAAAATGATACATTGTTTTATAGAAGCTATTTTGTCTATTAAAATAAGGGATTCCACCCGTTGCAACAAAAATTCGAAAATTGAAAGGAAAACGTTAAAGATAGCATGATAAAATGTGCTTAATGGAAGTTTTTCAACCTACAGGTGGTTGAAATGCTTTAGGGACCGAGGAAAAAGGTCGAGATAACAGGTGTTTAGCATAATGAGCGTCGACTGTACCTTGACATCGAAAATGTTCTTACAACTAGAACTCCACTGACAACACTCGGAGCTCACCTCCCTTTCTCAAGTTTTATTATCGTTGGCACCGCTAAAGCTTCTCGCATTTTTAATAGGTTTAGCGGGTGAAGTCTCTGGCTGCAAAATTTATTTTTAAGTGAATCAACCTTACCAAGTTTTATCATAAAAGGTTATGGTTGCCAAGATATTCCACTTTGAAATTGAAAAAAAAGGATACTTTTTTGTAGTATTAGCACTTACCCTAATTCTCTAGATTTATATCCGACGTGAATGGCTCGGTATTTAACGGAAATAAGGGATAACTTTCCATAAAGCTTTTAACTTTTCTTTCAGTCTAACCAAAGCTTTGTGTGCTTCGACTAGTAAACATTGTACCAATCACTTAGAACGAAAGGTATCTTTTCTTTATTTGTTATACTGAATTATGAAAGCTTATGTATAATTCTTACATGTATAATAACAAGTTTTACAGTTTGATGGACATTTTGTGAATGTCCAGCACGGAGGTGAGCACAAAGGTTGGAGTCCATCTCAAAAGATTTTTGAGGTACAACTTGAAATTTTTCCTTTTTTTCGAAGATATTGACGGTGTTTGTGCGGATGTGTCAAAAAGAAAAACCATTAGCAATACGAATCAGTGCAGCAAATAGCCTTGGTAAACGGTTTAGATCTTTTTTATTCACAGCTACAATCTCTACAACTGAATCAAATATCAAAAGCTCGCGCTTGCTTTTCGACTTTAATTGGGCAGGTTACATTTGCCTGTCTACCATTCATGGTTTCGCTATTAAATCTAATAAGAAAAAAGATAAATGTAATTTATAAGAGAATTTTCATTTTATTTCAAGAATATATTTATGGAGCAGTGACTCATTGGATAAGGCGACGGACTCGTGATCCGATGGTTGTGAGTTCGAACCGGCCATTGGGACGTCTTACTCACTGGTCGTCACGACGTTTTTGTGTTGAGGTTTAGGTATTTCAAATCGAAGCGGTTAGTGTGTCCGGGGGTCAAAAGAACCAACCTTAATGGTTGGAAGCTCCTGATGACTTAAAACTATCGATTAATTTACTTTACTTAATACAATATTTTGTTCTATATTTTTTTCTCGGCCTGTAGGATATCGTAAGGATGAAATTTTGAGCAAATTATTTTCTGTGGCATTTAAAGGTCTCCAGGGATATATGCGTTTCACTCCACCACATAACCTTCTTAAATCTTTTAAGACTGGCTATCATTACCCTTCACGATGTTTATTTTTTTATTTTTCAGCAAATTTGATTGAAGAAGATAAAGAATTGCAAACAATAGCGGCTGTTTCAAATCATTTGATTAAAAATGTTGCTTTATTCTTCGAATTAAACGGTAATACAAGTAAAGAAACTAAGGACAGAGCGAAAGAGGTAGAAATGTTTTTTTTTTTATTTTCTTTTTCCTTTGTTGGATAATGAAAAGGATGTATTTGAGGTATTATCTTCATTTCGTATTTTTGCGGGTAGTTTTGGTTATAAGTTGGTTGGACTTGCCAAACTACAAATTCTATTAATTTAATCATCGAATTGCTGTTTGAGAAAATATAAGAAATACAAGTGACTTGGCTTTCTTATATTTTCTCAAACATGGATTGACTTGGCATAAAATCTATAATCATCTAATTACTGGCTCTAGCTTTTTCCATACTGTCGATTTTCATAAAAATACGGCCTCTAATCGTTACTCGTAGAATTTGTTTCAAAATCAGATCTCAAAGTCAAATCTCATGGTCTTCAAAATTACTGAAACACCGATAGACTATGTCCCATTGGGAAAAATTAGTAAAAACCCTATGTGGAGGAGTGTTTTCTTTATAAACGGCACGCAGACGTAGGTCTTTTCACAATTTTTCCCGTAAGTCAGAAAGACCAGAAACGGTCTAACATACAGACTAACCCTCATGTGACAAAAACTTTAGCATCCACCTCTGTGGATATTGGTTTATTGTTATTGCTTTTTACTATAGTTCGCTTTTACATCTTTCTTAAGGCTGCCTTTAAAGTATTTGCATCGCTCTCGGCTAACGAAGAAAGAGTTAGAAAGCAGGTAAGTAGCCAGTCATTTAGAAATATAGTATTCGGTATTCGACTCTGTGTTTTAATATATCCTTTTTGCCCTCTTTTCATGAAAGACATCTTTGTATAATCGATTAAATCTGATCAGAAAAAATTGGACATTCTCCGCTTTTTACTTTATTTTTATAAGGTACTTATCATGCTGTTCTTAAACTGAAATACAAATGCCTCAATATGGTTATAATTTTTCTTCACTATTAAAAGAAGCTTTAGAAGCTCAAACTCTAAACAAACTTCTCATTAACTAGTTCTACAAAGTTTTTACGGCATTTTCCATCAAACAAAATTTCCACCGAAAACTTCTCTCTAAAACGTTTTTAGGCATTATTTCATCGGGAAACTGGTCTCGTTACTTCGGAAAAATTCGCTCTATAATGTTTACGACATTTTCTATCAGACAAAATTTTCCCTACTTCCGAAAACTTCGCTCTAAAAAGTTTTACGGCACAATTTCATCAGACAAAAGTTCTCATTAGCTCGAAAAACTTCGCTCTACAACGACTCCTTGACTCTGATATATATCATTTTTTATGTCCGACATTATTCTGACCGGTAAAAGATCTCATCCCATAGCAAAGCTTCTACAAATTAACACTCATATGAATCTTTTAATGACATATTAGATAAATGATGATATTAATTAGTAAATGTATATTCGCTTTTCCTTAAACTGTCATCAATTTATGACTTCATTTACACATAAAAATCCATATGTCATTGATCATAGTATAGTGTAGTAATGATACCCATACGATTTTTAATTTGAAACATTTTTCTTTATTTTTTCAGATAGTGGATAGTTGTTCCAACTTAATGATAAGCATTCATGAAGCAATTAAACAACAAACGAATGTTCCATTACAAGCGGCTGCTCTACAATGTGTCTTGAGTCTTTCACGATCCGTACAGCAGTTACGTACGACCTTCCAAGACGTGAAGATTTGGCAACCTGTTATCACAGCATTGAAGATGAGTACCTCTGATGACGTCATCAGTGTTGCATCGTCTGTCCTTTGCAATCTATTGCTCGATTTCTCACCATGTAAAGAGGTGTGTTTTGGTACTTGATTTATTTCAAAGTTAAAGTCTTATCTACGAAATTTATTCATTCCATGTTAGGGACAACCTCAACCCAAGACGACATTTTTGGGCGACTGCATCGCAGATACGTTTGCAGCTTCCAGCTATATGTGTCTAGAGTCATCCAGTCCGATAAAACTTTGTGACGTAACATATTTATGGAATGGTCCGATACAGTGTCGCTATTCCAATATCGGAATCACAAGTAATGAAAGTCTGAAAGACGGTGGAATTACCTTTCCATTTTGCAACTTTTACCCAGCGGGCGAAAAACACTTCTCAACATAGGGTTTTTACTAATTCTTCCCGTTGGGTTGTCTCACAAATTGTGGTTGTGAGTGGCCTAAAAAATTGTAGTATAAAAAGTTTATAGTTTTATGTTACTGGTACCTAAAAAAATTATGAGAAATAAGCAATTTTTGTATAATTTTTTTTTTTAATTTTGACTGAGTATGTTATATTTTGATTTTAGGCATTGATAGATTTTGGTGCTTTAGACGTCCTTGTGGTTTTAATGAAGCGAGAAGAAATCCCTTTAAAAGTAAATGGAGTATGGGGAATCATGGTAAGCCCGTGTGTGATTCTAGCTAATTTTTTTTGAGAATTTAATGCTATACAGCTGTAAATTTTTTGGCGGCTTGTACGATAAATATTGTCGGATCGAGGTACCGACCGGCAGTGGTCCGTACCGGCTGATAAAGGCCATTTTAGAGGTAATCAAAATTCATCAATGACATCATCTCCCCCTCCCAAAGGTTTGAATTTATAAATCTGGTATATGAGCATTTAAGGAATAAAGTATCGCTATCTTGGCTCGTTTTCTGCTGACGTCAAATTCACGTGGATAGTACTCAGCTTTCTTTATTTGGTAAATTGATCCCCCTTTTACATCATATACTGAGATAGGCGCCGCTTGAATTTAATGAGGCAAGAGACTGTAAATTAAGGATTTTGAATGCGTAGAATATGGAAAGCTTTTTTTAATTTATCCCCCTTTTCTAGGAAAAAATTTACTCCCCCCCAAATGAGGCAATTTTCAAATTGTCAGGGGGGGGGGGGGTTCCAACTATGATTTTCTCGCTATTGATCCTTAGTAATAACTCTTGGTTGTGTGAAAGAGCGGGGGATGTGAAGATCCCCTTCTTTCTTACACAGCGATACCAATATCTTTTTAAGGCGTGATGGTAATGGAAGAAGGAATGGTAGTAAAACGATAAAACAACACTATTCAATTTTCTTCTTTTAACTTTATTCTTCAAGAAAAATTACGCACTCTTCCAATCTCCCGAAAGGGAGGCTGAGGCCTGCCTTTTATCCTTCTGTTTCTCCTCTTCTCATCGCCTCGCCTCAGTGCGTTTGTTAATTAAATGATTAATAACATATACATAATTTGCTCATTCCGTAATAAATATTGCACATTAGAAATATTATTACTATTGTCATTAATGTTCGTGCGGATGAATTGAATATCATTTCTAAACTTGTTTATAAATGAGCTCCGGTTACGAAACTTCCTACAATTATTACTACGATTATATGTTCCACACCCACACCCAGTGAAATCGAAACATTAACCTTTTGGTAACTCTTTATAACGTAATATTCGTTTGATTGTTCGTGGCACTCAGGTGTCTAAGTGTGGCATCCGGAAGGAAGAGATTTTTCCATATCTTATCGGTAAAAAAAGTCGGTAAAAAAAGGGTATCTTGGTATAACTAAACCAAAGTATTTTACAAAAAAAAGTCAGATTTCAATAAGGCAAAAACCTTTGGTCGGTAAAAAGTCGGCAATAAAAACCTTTTTGTTTATTATTTTTAATTCTTTTTGCTATAGAAATTTGTATCCTTCTATGGTAAAGTAAGTGACGTATGTTTTATTTAGAATTTAGCGTATGATGCCAGTGATTCATTGAAAAATAAAATAGTTGAGGTGGCTGGAATTCAAAACATCTTGAGGTAAGTAAGGTATGAGTAAGCATCTGATCTCATCAATATTGTAACAGATTACGCTCGCGATAACATCCCTGTTCGCCAACGAAATGTACGGAGTACACGTTTTTTTATAAGAACGTAAGGCTTCAAATGACAAAAAGTTTAGAACCTTATGAGAAAATTTTTGAAGGCGTCAAAAGGCTTTCTTAAGAACATTCAAATTCAATGATTTCAACCGCTGTGATTAAGAATAATATTTAAGAACATTTTTAGCTTAAAATCCGTAAAATTAAGAATGTTTGAAGGCTTACTCGAAGTCGGATGTTCTTATATAAAAAAACGTGTTAATGGAAAAAGCGATAGTGTAGTACGTGTGTCTGTTTCCCCTCACGTGGATAAAATTTCGCGGTTTCAAATGTATTATTTGCTATTGTTCTTCATTTTCCTAGGGAGTTTTTGGAAAACTTAAAGGTTGTGCGGACCCTAAAAATCGGCACAAAAAATACATGTACTCCAATTATCAGCAATGAAAATTTCAGTTTATTAGTTGATTCATCGCTAAGGCGTTGTTAAGTCTTCTCAATTGGAATTTATTGGCAACGTCATAAACATGTTTACTTTCATTCGCCGACATTTTTTCTTTGAACACATGGACAATAGGGTAAGGGCGGTGGCATCGCAGATCATATTACAAATCGGCGGAGGAATAAAAAACATTAGAATAATAAGATGGCTAGCTAGCAATGTAGGATAATCAAGAAGCGTTTGATGAAAAAAAAAGCTGCAGCTGCCACCACTTTGGCTAGCTAAGAGCTAACCTTAGACCAGGAATGCTTAAAAAGCTCACTTATGCTGAATTGGTAGCTACTTTCCATCAATCCATCAATTCATGTTTTACCTAGGAAGCGAACACTGATAACATAATCTTTATTCCTTTACCAATATGTTTTTCTCACCGCAAGTCTCACGTTTTATTACGTAAATATTTGCCTTTTGATGTGGCAGCGGAAAAAATGTCACGTTTTGGGACGATACACCGTTTTTTCATGTCTCAATATTTGAGTGCACGTGCAGATTTCTTAATTGTTTTCTGGTAGATAAAAAGTCTTTGAAATTTAACCTTTACTTCATTACTATTCTATATAGTCTGGATACCATCCAAATTTTCCTTCCTTCCTTAGCCAATCTGAAGAAAAATCAGTATGGTTGAGGCATAAGGTTTCAAATCCATTTTAAAATGACGGTTTATAACAGACACCATA
>JAUBWS010077954.1:0-12924 GCA_032270445.1 Darlingtonia californica
CCGGAACTAATCAGATATCAAGAATTTCATTTTCCGTTAGAAAACAGGACAAGTGGTAGAATATTTCATAAGTTTTCCTTCTTTTTGAGCGCAACTGTTAATATAGACTACAGTCTGGTTAAAAGCTATGAACGAGCGGGCGAAAATACTCTGTCGCGTGGGAACGGGAATTGCATATGGCACGGGGAAGAAAAAGTAACTAAGTTTTCCTCCTTTCCGGGTGCCGTTCGCTGCGCGCGCGCCGAGCGTTCTGCTTAACTTAGAGTTCATTAATCTTAGACTGTGGAACAGTCTACTCATAGTTACTGTTTACAAATGATACATTTTTTTGACGATAACAAATTTTTGCACCAGGAAAAAACAAATTCATTCACTTTCCTCCAAGATTGCGTTTTTCCATGAAAATGTGTAATGCATAATACACAACACTTATAAAAAAGGACTGTATGAATATGTACACTCCTATCGTATTCACAAATATTCTGGTCCGAAATTAACATGTTTCCGTGGTCGAAATTTTTGAGAATTTAGCATTCAATTATCAATACCCTTACTAGGAGAAAATATTCTCGCTAGTAGAAAAAATAAGATTTCGCGTTGATACAAGTTCTCGGTTTCATGGGCACTTAAATTTGCTTTTCCATATTTCCTGGGATTTAGAAATCACGAATTTTAATGTAAAGTATACCGTAGCATAAGTTTGTTCCAGAGACCGTTACCGCAAAAGCCCCCCGATTATTAATTTTCGAGTTTTTTTGGGGGCACTTTGTAAATGACCTTCGCTATTTCATTAATATTCATGAATAGTTCTGTTTTCAATAGTTTTTTTTTATTACGCAATGATTTTTCAATGAAATTAAATTTATTTGATACTATTGTTTTAGATATTTCAAAAAAAAGAAAATGTTTTTCCATTGTTTAAAGGTTGTAAACATTGTAATTTTCCTTCGCCATTTTCCTTGATCATATTTTAGCTTAAAAAAGGTTGGACATGTTAACGGCATGTACCTAAGTCAAACTAAGCATTAAAGTCCCCCGTTTATTATATTTTATTCAAATTCCTAACCCCCTGCTTATAAGGACCTAAAGGGATTGTGCCGCGAAAAATGATAGAGTCTATATCACTTGCTAACACCTAGAAACTAAAGAAAATCCATAAGATTGTTTAAAATAAACAAGTTAGGGCTCAGAATCAGTCTCCAAATATCTTCAAAGATCCACAACATCTGCCATCTTTCTTTAGCGCATTTGTATGTGTATATCAAGTCTGAAAGTAGTCTGTACCGAGCTGGACTGTTCTCGTAATAGCCCGTGTTTCCCAATCATTCGGCAAAATCACAACATGGTATGAACTCAAAACTTGAGGCGGAATGAAGACCCTGTTTGCAATGAAAACACTGTGAAGCCTTAGGGCAGCTTGTCTGGTCCATGATGGTGGCCGGACGTGATGATAAAATGGATTTTTTTTTATTTTCATATAGTTTTTTCAAAAACGGTTTTCACGAGTACTAGTACTCCCAATTTATTAAGTATAACAAATGTTGTAAAGATCATTTTTCGCGTTAAAATCCCTTTAAGAGTAATAGACCATATCGGATAGAAAAAATGAAATGCAATCTGGTCGATTTGGGTTGCAAAGGGATTTGACGTGTATTATAAGAGTAATTTCTCCTTTGGGAACGGCAATCAACTCTATTGTTTGGGGAGGCCGAGTGACCAGAATGCATTGAAATCTCCAATAAAGTCTATTTCCTTTTACCCCTTCAAATTTTGAAAGTCTTTCTTACAATGAGTGGCCTGTTTTGTTGATTTCGATTATTGTAAAAAACTGTTACAGCGGAAAAAGGATTCGTCGAAATACAGTGTGTATCAATTTATGAATTTGGATTTGTCCCTTGAAGAATTCTAAGCACATAAAATGCTGTTGTCTCCTTAATTAACGTAAAAACCCGTTTTTTACGAATCTCTCTCATCTTTAAGGAAATATTGATCTGAAGCAAAAAGAATTTCTTCTATAACTTTTGGAGGAATTGTTTTTTCGTTTGAAATTTTATATTTTTGGAAAGTGCTAAGAAAACGCTTTCACAATGATTTGACAAGTGTGTGCGGAAAAATAAGCGTTGAAAAGTTTTGGATGTCTTTTTGATACACACTGTATTCCAGGCGGCGAAGAAAGTTGAAAACATTCCTCGATTGGTTTTAGGCAGAAATTGCTTATAGGACTGGGAAAATTTTCATATGGCGTGGATTCGAAATTAAAAGGTTTTTTGAATTCAAATTCGGACTGCATTTCCAAAGTTTTGTAATAAATCTCAACCTGACGTCAGATGTACGTGCTTCTCCCTTGTTACTTCGAAACATGGCAGAATTATCATGAATTTTCTCTCTAGTCCCTCGTCTACTTGTACCAAAATACACGTTTATCATAAGAAAAGAAAAGCTAACTTGAGATTGGATTCTTGTTTATTTTCGAGCCCAGTTTTTGGAATTGGCAAAAAAACCAATTCATGATACCGCTAAAATTCTTATTTTGGTCAGTTCTTTTGTTTTCTATTGTCAATTAAACGTTTTCCTTTGCTAGTTATGAAAGTTAAATCTCAAGCTGGCATTGCTTATGACCTGCTTATAATAAAGCGTGTAAATGACGATTATCATTATAAAAAAAACAAATATGAAAAATATTTTTAATCGACTTAGACATCTTCTGCTGAAAAATTTAAGCTTGATAAAGTTTCTAGTTAGGTAACTCAAAAAATAGGCAAATAAAAATTGTTATGTACAAGATTTTATTACGCTATTCAAGAATTAATGTCAAATTTGAAAATTTTAAGTCTCGCTACAGAAAAATCATCGAGACAACTGGAAACAAGAGGAAACTTGTCATTCTAACTTGAAATTTGATGACATTAGAAGTTGAATAATCGAGGTAGGTGGCTGGTCTTCTTTACATCAACGTGAAACGATGAAGGGCGATGGTGTGGCTTTTAAATTGGACGGTATGATTTGAAGAATCATTTTGTGAAAAATATGAATCGATCTAGTTATCCAGCTCAACGAATCATTGTCTAAAATAGAAAATCAAATTGGAATTCTTATCTAACCCTATTCTTCAAGCGAAAAAATGAAAAAAACTTGAAAATGAGGCGGGCCGAAAAAGCCAAATTTAGCCAAATTTAGTTTACGCCTTTTTCTTAAAATTTGGTAATTTGTCAACTTCAAAAGTTATGGTTTTTTGTCAAGATGAGGTGGGACAGTTTTTATGTACTCATAGACAATTAAACACTAAATAGGAAATCTTAATATAACTTTTGATTGGTAAAAGAATTTGATTTCAAACTTTCACCATTATGACGTCATTCAGAAAATTTTGCTACCCCCTTGTCTAGAAAATGTTGACGTTAACACACTTTTCAGGCAGCCTAGATCTTTTGTTTGTTTCTTTTTGTACTCTACTATACTGTAGCTTTCCAACGAGGGGTCAAACACGTTACTTCAACATTGGCGGCACATTTGCCAAAAAATGTTTATATTTTGAAAGTTGAAATGTTTTTCTACATTTGTGACAAGTTTCATATCTGCTCTTCGTGAAAACAATTTACTCACAATATCGTCAATTTTCAGGATACTACGAACTGTCTCGGCTGCCAGTGAAATAGCACTTGTGGATACTAACAGTGGCTGTAAGACATTTTCGTCCAAGATGTTTGAGACTGAGCCCTAAAACAAAAGAAGAAATTTGTTGTTAGAGCCGCTTAAAATCGCTTGAAAGGTGTGAAATCTAAAAGGTTTTTCGGGAAAGAATTTGATCATTAAGAAATACATTCGATTCTTAACATTTCGGCCAATCTAATCGCAGAAACGTTAGCCTTTTCCGCGAAAGGTTATCTCAGATACTTTTTTCAAAACAGCAATTTGCGAATTATCCAGTTTAAATTCCTAAACATTTTTGGATATCGATAAAAACACCTGACGTTCTAAAGGGACAAACTTCCACGGGAACTAAAATATCGTTCGTGAAGCTTGATTCCGGTGAAATTTACTTCCTTTAACCTGTTCAATGCAAAATACAAATGTTTATGGTCCTGGACAACTCGGTAGTAACGACCTAGGAGCTCTGCAACCCATATACAAAGAAACGGTGAGCAGACCGTCCCCTGTTAGAAAGAAAACTATATGATGAATTATATGAACTAAACAAAGCTGGAAATATTTGCGCACTGAAACGGTTAAAATATATCAAAAAGTTTAGTAATAGTGACTGTAAGTGAACTCATTTTTGAGATCAGGTATTAATATCTCAAGGGACTTCACGAGACAAATCTTTTCCACAAAATGTTTGTCTTTTAATTTTGAACAGACTAACAGAATAAGCGAAACGCAATCAAGCTTGACACTTGATACCATTGACAAGCGATCAGATCTAGAGGAAAAACCTGGCGGGGCTCTAGATTTAGCCGCTATTGATACTCTGCTAATTTTCATTTCATTTCCGAACTTAATGCGTCAGTCCCCCTTTTCAAAATGCCTCTGAGAGGTTCACAAAACGTAGTTGGAATCCGTTTATCAAATAAATCTTTATGAAAACGACGCAGAGCCACTGCAAATTTTAATACCAATGATTCTATCTTTCATGTCAACGAAATTGGAGAACATTGCATTTGTCTGTTCTTTGTATCATATTGAAAACAAATGACCCTAAAGCCGTCAGGGAAGGTTGAAGTCCCACAAGGCCAAAACAAAAAGCACCATGTTTTCTGGACAATAATTGATTATCGAGATAACGCAATCCCTTTGACAAATTCCGCAATGTAGTCAGCTTTGTACAATTCCTTATAAAAACGATGCAGAGCAAGAGTTTATCAGCTTGTTTTCAAATCAATATTCTCTACGAACTTTGTTTAATATTAAAAGTCAATAGCCAGGTAATGGCCACTTAATGGCCAGGTTCGGGTCTCACCAGGTCATGTTTTTCCTACTGCTCTGCACACTTATTAATTTTATCGTATCCAGTTGGATTTAACGCGAAATTTTCACAAAAAGTATTTAGCTTTGCTCACCAGTAACAAAAAATTGAAACACCAAAACTATTATACCAATTTACCTTTCTAACATTGATTCCAGCATATAATTCCCCTTTGACATGCTTATTTCTAAGCTCTGTTACCACGGAAATAGGACTCAAACCAGCGTTTTCTGCTAGTGTGTAAGGAATGATTTCCAGTGCTTCTGCAAAGGCTTTGACACACGCAGCTTCTTTGCCAAACAAGGTTTTTGAATGTTCCATCAACCTGATGCTAAGTTCGATTTCTGGAGCACCACCACCAGCAATCAAAGCTCTAAATAATTCCATATGAAAATGTCTTTGAATTCAAAAGCTGGAAGAGCTGGTCCTAACTTCAGGCTTTCAAGGAAGAAAATTGAACGGGAGGTACAAGGAGCTCTCATAAAGAAAAATACGTGCGCAAACTACTCGTAATAATATCATTTAGCACACTGTTTAAAAAAATAAGTTACGAATGGCGAGAGCGATTTTTCGATCACATAAACAATTTTTCGAGCTCCCTCGCGTCCTATTGAAAAGCTATAACTTCCAATTAGCGCAAGAGGTGTTGTAGGTTACAATCTCCCATGATTTCAATTTTTCAATGGCATATAAAAAGCACTGCAAAGTCTTAATTGCACTCTACAGATTACAGTATGCAGTAAAAGCCATGTTATGGATTTACAACCTCAAATCCAAGAAGACTAGTTAACTAATCTGTTTTTCTACGAAGAAAGTCAAAAACATAGACAGTGATATCTATACTGACAAGAAGAAAAGTAATAAAATATACCTTTTCTTCACAAGACATCTGATTACGCATAAAGCGTCATGAATAGATCGCTCAGCTTCTTCAATAACAAGTCTGTTGGAGCCTCTGACAAGTATGCTAACTGTGTTACCTGGATTCTGGATGCCAGTAATCTAAAAGAATTCATTTTGAATATTCAGACCCTCAGCAAACTGAATTCAAATTGTTAAACAATTTTGCACTCAATGTCTGGTAAATCCTTGACATGAAAATATCACATCATTTAATCATTAACAACTTTCAGTTTAGAAAAGACCCTCCGAAACAACATTCAATACAACACCTGATGTAAAGAAGACTTGAAGTCAAGCACTTCTGAAAGCTCTATACATATATCTAATGAAACAAGGGCTTCTAAAAGTATTAGAAGTCACAGAAGAAGTTAAATTGTCAGCTATAGAAAAGTGAAGATGTATGCAGTACTGTACTAAGAATTGTTTCTTCTTACAAGCAACTGTATGATCAACTCTGGTTTTCAGTTTAGAAAATTCACTGACGATGGACGTAGTCCGAAAAGCTTTTGAATAAATTAATTTCATGGAATGTTGTTCATGTTAAAATGTGGCGAATTATATCATACTCAACTCTGGTTTAATGACTGGAAAAAACTGCTAATTCCTGGGTCCAAATGAGACCTCTTTCAAATATTTTGCAAGTTTTGTACCTTAACAACTTTAGCTGCCCCAGTAGAAAACTCTTCAACCATATCAGCAGAACCAAGCATTTCTGGATTGAGATGATCCACACTGGCAATTGGACGACAATTTAATGTCTAAAAGAGAACAAAATGAAAAACCTAAAATTATAGGACACACACTACAGTATACTTGGGATCATTAACAAACCTATAGTATCATCAAGTAGTAAGATCAGACTTAAATGTAAAACTTTGTTGATTTCAAATCTTTTACATCAACAAAGTGTTTATCAACAAAGTGTTTGTAAAGAGCATCGTAAATACAACCAACGTCCATTTTCTCAAATCTCCAAGGTATCAATGAAAAACTTTCTGATAAAAAAAATACTGGCTACTGAAGATAACTGACACAGACAGTATCGAATGATTTGATTGTGATTTAATTCTTACTTTACAGATGAAATCGACCTCATCTCTTTCAATATCACGAACAACCATAATTTTCATTTTCCCAAGAAAATGCAAACCCATATCGTTAATAGCATCTCTGAAAAATAAATACAAAGTATCTTTTAAGCTCAGGTAAACAAAATCTTACATAAGTTAAAAAAAATGTATTTTCAGAAAAAAAGTCACCTCAATATAGATTTTTGTAACAGAACAACGTTACATCCAGACTTTTTTATTCTCTTGCAGATATCTAAAATATATTGTCTCTCTTCTCTTAGGACTCTGTCCATCTGTGTGTAATCGCTGACTATGACATTGTTTTCCATATCTGTTTTGGGTGGTGAAATGCAGAATTGCAGTAGACCGATTTTTGCTTTTTCAATTCGACTGACACCTTCAGCGTAATGGGAGATTCTGTGATCCAAGACAAGGCCATTAACCATTTCAGTATCTTCTATGGTTCCCCTAGAAAAACATTACAATATATATATATTTGATATACAATACGAATGTGACGTAAGAAATCATTTACCATTTGTCTCCGGTGTTACATGTGGGCAACTAACAGCATGAAACGTATATACCTAAACCACTGGATAGATACCTAGAGGCTCGATGATCTATGCATCATCAGGAAACAATGCTCATCAGGAAACAATGCTCATCACGATGTAAGTAATATTTTTCAAAAAATCATGAATTTCTTACAAACGTTTGCTTTTTCCTCTTTTTTATAAAACTAAGGCTGCAAAACTTTTGAAAGTAGTGAGTGTTTCATTATAGAAAGCTATTAACATTGTAAACAACTGGATGACAACTTACCCCAATTTTTTGACAATGTTTATATCTCTTAGATCAACATTGGTATCTGTTGCTGGATCAATAATTTTTATGACAGAGTCAACACAGATTGGTGCTAACAAACTTGAATATGGGGACACAACCTAAAACACAACCAATAAAGTTTTAAAATCAAGACAGAACTTATAAGTAAGATACCAAAATACTTTCGTTACAGTACTTACTTTTGATGATAGCGAGGTTGTTGCACTATTTAATAGTGATTCACGATCTGCCAAATCAACTGGCTTTGACATAGATATCAGAATTTCCACACATTTTGATGCTGCTTTTTGGAACGATTCAGAGATAATTGTAGGATGGATTCCTTTTTCAAGAAGATGTTGAGCACCAGATAATAAACTTCCTGCAATTACAACAACAGATGTTGTGCCATCTCCAGCTTCAATATCTTGGGCTTTAGACAATTCAACTAACTGAAAGGAAGAAGCATTTGAAAAAAATCTTAGCATTTAAAATTTCTTCATTGACCCTCTGTGTATGGAAAGATAAACAATAACACAAAACTGCAAAGCTAATCATTTGATTTTTCTCTCTTCTAGGCTTTTAAATGCATTGTCTAATTCCTGTTCAGTAACTGCCAAGATGATTCCTGAGACAGTGAACTTTTGATAAAGTCTTTAATGCAAAGGTTTATTTGAAAAGTCTCAAAAGCTCTACGTAAGGTAAGGTACTAAGTGTGAGTGGTAGGTGTCCAGGTAGAATTTTGCACTTTTTTCGTCACTTAGTATCATAGTGTGTCTGAGACTGAGCTTATACCCTCCTCCCCTGATCAACCATGCAATTACGAGACTGTTGCCTTGAAGCCACATTAGCTTAATGATAAGTGGGTCAAGAAATCACTGAAAATTCAGTGACTTTTTCTACATTACAATTGGCCAAGTATAAATAGCATACTGCATAATACACAATGCATAATGTAGAAAAATGAAAATATCTCAGCAAATACACATGCTATGGACTTCAAATTTTGACCAGCGCTTTTTGTAAGACCAGAAACAGTTTTTTAACTTCTGGTCTGCAAAATACTTGTTGGTCACATAATACTATCAAGTTTAGTTACTCTACCTATCATCAAAACTTCATCGTGCTTGTCAAAACAATTGGCAGATGCAAATTGCAGATTTTAGGTTTACTTTTATAAAATACCAACCAAACAGGTGGCAGAACTGAAACTTTCAGAATGGACTTGCAATTGATATGACAGATAGCTGACCAAAGTTTGAAGTCCCTAGCATACATGTAGTTACTGAGATATTTCTATTTTTATACATTATGCATTATGTATTATGCAATATCCCTTATGCAAGTTGTACTTGGCAATTACAATTTTGCAGGCTGTATATATCTTTAGGAATGATTCACCAACATTAGTTAATCTTTAATTATAATCTTATACGTGTTCTTAGGGTCAATAAGTTTTGATTAGTAGACCTAAAATAATGGTTTGATTTGCTTGCATTTCGACCTTTGGTAAAAACTTGTAAACTTGAAACTGTCTATCATTGAGCAAAAGCCTCTTGTAAATTTTGAGCCTATCATATTTCTTTTCAATAAGAAATCTGGTTTTTCGGATTTTGCTGCGTTTATTCAATTAAAAACCATTGAAAATTCAGTGATCTTATTTCATTGGAAGAGCTCCAAACAGTGCCTGTGATAATAAATACTTAATATTTCTCTTGAATTGATATGGGCAATTGATGAAAAGGTTTTAGGCAAACTTTAATAGCCTTAGCTAGCAATGATGGTTTCTGTAGTCAGAATTCGTAGCATTTTCCATTTTCACCCACTACCAACTCAGAGAACAAAAATCAATCCCTCAGAGCAATCTAATTCTACTTCAGGTGCTCTATGAGCTTCTCAGTTTTTCTATTTTTTATTAGTCACTTTATGTTAAACTCTGGACAGAAGAAAGAGTCTAGAGTGATATTTATGATGTGAATTTTCACTTTTTCAGTGTTAATTACAGATAAACCTTTCCAGTCACTTCAGAAAGAATTATTTATTGTGTTAGTTAACTTTGATTAAAGAAGTTCAACATTCTTATCTTCAAAATCCTCAATTAGAAGCCTTATTCAAAGAAAAAGTCAAGACCACGAGGGCTAAAACATGAAAAATTCATGTATTTGAATGGTTGTAGAATTTTGAGCGATTCAACCTAAATAATATCATTGTTTTAACTATAAGTGCAGATAGCATGCATATTTCAAGCTATAGTCTCATCTGTGTGGCCAGGGCAATGCCATATTGGAATCAATATTACTGACATTCCAAAAGAAAACTAGTACACAGGTTACTAAAAATACTGATTTTTTCCAGTATAATCTCACTGTTCAAGATAGGATCATAATGCATCATCATTTCCACAATAGGAACCTCTCTGCAAGTCAACCACCCAACAAATGTCAAAAATATGAGAAAAACTTAACGTTTATAAATCTGAATAGGAGATACTCTCCAGGTCAGGTTTGTAGCTCACACTCTTTTACAATATCTAGGCAATTTGACAGACTTTGGAAAGTAGTTTTTGTGTCATGTTAGGCATAAGCTACCTATGTCTCCTTAGTATGGCATTATTCTTTAAAAATGGTATTAATAAAAAACCAGTAAAGCTTTTTAAATTCCAATCGGAGTTTAAAGACATTAATTAAATCAAGTTACTTTTGTAGCAAAACATTTTAAAGTGGACTTTTTTTACCAATTATATCAATCGCTTTATTGGATTCCAATTTTCATAGGACCCTGTGTGCAATAAATTGACTTTTAAGGGCTTCAAATGTATGTTTCACGCTCATTCTTTTCTATGTTCAAAACATAGAATTTGTGTATGCTTATTCATCATTCAAGTCAAATAAAATATATTACTAACCATTTTTGCTACAGGGTGCATAACTTGGATTTGTTTGAGAATGGTTGCACCATCATTTGTGATTGTGACACTTCCATCTGATCCCTTGATCTGATAAAGAGAAACTAATGATTAGTTACATGCAAAGTATTGCACTCTGAAAAACTGAATCCCCAATTTAGTCCCAGAACGGGTTATACATCAGGGTGTTAGCTAGCGCAAATATTGTCTGTTTGTCGGACTCTTCCCAATTCAATTTACTAAGGGACTTTCCCAATTCAAACATCTCTTTTTGCCAAAAAAAAGAAGAAGAAAAGAAAGAAAGAGAAAAAAGAAAAGAGAAGAGCAGAGAAAAAGAGACAGTGTGTGAGAGTAAATATATCAAATTGTATCTTTGATATATGTTTTTTCCTATTAGTTTTTTTTAGGTTTTGAAAGTAGTCTAACTTCTTTGATTATTCATGAATATCTGAGGTTTGTTTAATAGTTAAATATAAAATTTAGATCACGTTTTAGCCAAAGTAGACCCCAATATTCAAAAGTTTTTCTTGGCCCGTCGGCCCCAACCATGATGGTGCCTCCTTAGTCACTATATTATATGTCCCCCTCCCCCACTATCATAAGCAATTTGCTGGCCCTGCACTTAGATGATTATTTCCCAATTAGAACCTAACGGACACAGGATTTTATTTCTAGCTAACACCCTGTACATTAAGTATATATAAGTATGCAAGTGAGGGTGTAGGGTGTCAAGCCTAATACACACACCTATTCAGGCTTTGCCCTGAAGAGAATGGTGCAGGTGCTCAAATTCACACGTGTTGACATTTGCATGTGCGAAAGGGTGTGATTTTTTAGTTTTGCACGTGTGATATTATAAAGTTTATATGTGAGTTTTATCGCTAGAAATTACTAACAATTGATCATTAACATTAGAACAACCATTACATTTGCGGAAGCAGCTGTAAACAGTCAATAAAGTTCAGACAAAAATGCATCAACAAATTTATTGCAAAGGCACTTGTTAAATTTATGTATGGTATCTTAATTTGGTTGAAAGAAGCTTTGTATTGTAAGAGTTTTGTTGTCACAAATCTGGTATTGTACAAAATGTTTCAAATGACAGTGTGTAAGATTTTCAAAAGAAATCTGAAATGCAATAATGATGAACCATTATAAACCCATTAGAAGATATGCTTTAGAAAAAATACTTCATACATTCCGTAAAAGATTTCCCTCTGCATTTTTCTGAGACAAACAGGGAAAAACCCGAATAGGCCTTGACAAAAGCCTATGCAATTTCAGAGTGAAGATGTGATTTTCAATGATTTTGCAAACATAGTAAAAAAAAATGTATTATCATTTTCATCAGTTGTAATAAATCTTGTTTTATTAATACCTACCATTTTGTCCATTCCCTTTGGTCCCAGACTTGTACGGATAGCATCTGCCACACCTATCAGGTGAAAACATATAAAAACTAATCAAAATTAATTTAAAGAATATGTTGTCAAGACCATTATATATGCAATCTAAAGTATATCAGTTTACAATTCATTTTGATAGCACTTATGGTAATCTATTAATGATTATCATAAATTTAAGCGGGGGGGAGGGGGAAGATTCATATCTATTTACCACAAAATATTGGGAACATTCATTTTTACCATTCATATACAGACAAGATCAAGATCAGATCTGTTGTTTGTTCTGTGGAACTTGTGTACCTTGGAGTTTTCTGTTTTTTGTGATTGGTGTCCTCCAGGGTATAATTCCCTTCAGGAGAGTGACAAGATACAAGACAAATCTGGTCCCTCCAGTGTTGTCTAGTGTTTCTAATCTAATTTGGCACACCAAGCTGTTTGGTGCACATGTAATTTACTTCACCCTAAATTTGAACCATACCTTAAATGACTGGCATAAGATTCAACATTATCTGCCCCCCCCCCTCCGTAACTTTTTTAATATGTCTCATATTTTCAAATGAAACTTAGCACACTGATGCAGCATGCATCAAGGAACATCTGTGCAAATTTTCATGAAAATTGAGTCACATGATCACTAACGACGTCATAATAGCAAAACATTACCAAAATCACCTTCTGGAGAATTTTGTGCTATTTTGAGGGCAATACTCATATTCAGCATGTCTAAGTAACATATGTGTGCTCTACGTTAACTTTCCTATCAATTTATATATAAGGCGAAACAAAATTAATTTGTTGTTCTACAGGCCCGACCGACCCAGAATGTGGCTAAATCAAAAAATAATAATA
>JAUBWS010077977.1:0-12920 GCA_032270445.1 Darlingtonia californica
GAAATTTATACTTAATTGCATGAAAATTTCGCGGCATAAAAATTTTACGGTCATTTTAATTTCGCGGTTTTTTTGGTCAAAATTGCATTTCGCGGCAATTTAATTTAGCGGTTTGTGCAAAAGTGTGAATTTTGCGGCATTTTAATTTCGCGGTTCTAACAAAAAATGACTTATTTAGATTTAGCACGTCTCGAAAGTGTGTTTTCTAGTCACCTAAAAAAGTAATAAAAGACATTTTTTAGGGAAAAATTTCAATTATATTTCTTTTAAAACCAATATTCTGTGATGTTGGTATTTTTATTTCCAAAAGTCGGATTTTTGGTGCATTTTAATTTCGCAGTTAACCGAAAAAAAAATTTCGCGGCATTTTAATTTCGCGGTTTTTGAGTCCCAACTGCGAAACCGCCAAATTTTCATGCCCGTTAAATTTTCATGCAATAAAGTAGTTCATTTAATGTTCCTGAATCTAAGGTTATAGTAAGTGATTGAATATGTTTTTTAGTCTCGGTTAGATATAAGATAGGGATCAGACGGTTAATGACCAGGAGAGTCAAATGTTGAAATGTGTTGTCGGGCAGGTTTGTCACAGTCAGGGAGAGTCAGTGATAAAACGGCCTTTTGCACGTCATAGTCAGGGAATTATTTATACAAGCCAGTACAAGTCAAGGAGAGTCAGGGAGAACTTTTTTCTATTCAAGTGAAATTTTCTTTTAAGGTCTCGGTATTGATTATTTAGGTTAATATACATTTTCCAGCCATGCAGGCATCCAAAAATTAAAAATGTTCTTCCTTTTCCACAATTAAATGTCGGACTAAAATCTCATCAAAACCACTTAATTATATTTCTATCAACTACCGTAATTAATAAAAAACGAAAACTATGAGTTCGAAATAAAATTTGGTGGTCCTTTGCTGTGACGCCCTGATCAAAATTTCTATCTAAATCGATTTAAATAGATCCTGTTAAATTTCACTAAAAAAGCTGATTGATAACTTGACGTCATTATTTTCATTGGCCTTCAGAGTTTTCAAAAATATGTGTGCGTTGAAAATTACTATACGACAAATTGTTGGGTTTGCCTCTGTTATGGATTTCATTATCAGAATTAGCCCCATCGAAATTACAAACCCAGCTTTGTGCCTGGCCAGATAGGTTTGGGTTTATGGTTAAAAAAGTTGAGAACGTTTACTTCAAACTCAATGTGTGCTGTGGTCAGAGGGAAAACCATATTTTTCGAGATACAGTCAGGGACAAAATTATATTTTGCCCATTCAAAAGTCAGTGAAAAAAACGCCTATATTTGATGCAAAGTCAGGGAGATTAGGTAAAAAAAAATTTTCTGTCGGGGTTAGGTTATCAAAATAGACAAAAACACAGTATTTAAGTATTTAAGTTATTAAACATTAAATATAAGTCATTATAATATACTGCACATAATAAATATTTTCACGACACTTTCATACTTGTTGAATATTCTTAATGCAAACGCGTTATTTAGAGTAGGAGAGAACTAAGTGGTATTCAATGGTATTTACATGAACTAAAGTGTTATAATAATATTAATATTTTCGAAATTTAAAGTTTTACACAATTTTTATGCTATAATTAATGTGTAAATACTTAACTTCAAAGTTGAATATTTTGGATTGGCAAGCTTGTACATAATTTTTAGAATGCTTTTATTTATTTCAGCACATAAGTTTTACGTTGATCTCTTAAAAAATAATAGATTGATTAATTTAGCTGTTCACTCGGTATTTCATTTTTTATCCAATCGTTCTATTTTTTTATATATATTTTTCCTGATTTCTTCTTTGACGCTTAAGTAAAGCCGTCACATTTTTTGAAAAAGTATTGAAATTTTTACAAGTTTCGTAGTACGTTTCATAAAGATTTCGTGGATCAGGCCGTTTTACAATTTCTTTTGCGGGAACACTTAAATTTCGCAGATATTGCTTGCCTCCAAATTTTTTTGTAAGCATAACAGCTATAAGCATAGTTAGGGTAAAAATGGTGGAAAATTAGGCATATTGCTACTATGCCCGCCGAAATTGATGCCCTTATAAGGTATGCATAATCCTACTCTTGACTAAACAGCCAAGAGTATTTTTAAAATGCCAAATTTAATGATTTATTGTTGATAAAGTTCTGAACCAACCTATTACAAAGAGAAATAGAAGCAAAATGCATGATTGAGGGGGAGAATACATGAATAATTTCATCCCAAAATAAATTTTTAATCTTTTCCCTTTGTATAAGATTATTCTAACCTAAATTTTTACGAAAGATATTAGCATAGAGATGACCATATTTTTAGGGTAAATAACTATAAAATTGTTTAACATAGATCTACCGTATACCAAGGGAAGATATTAAAAATGCAGTGTAAATAATGTCTTGCGAGGTATCCATTAGCTGCCGTTAAGGTAAATTTAACTTGTAGCAATTCATATAATTTCCCCTGATTTTATTTCTTATGTTTTTAACATTACTATTTTTTTCAAGCTGGATAATCGAAAAAAGTTTTTTCCATCTTAAATAAAGGGGAAATATAAAATATAAGGATACTTGGGACATTTGACAACAAAATAAAACTTTGCTATTTTTATCAATCTTATTATGTTAAATTTTCATTGTGCAGAATTTCGTTATTCATTAGCGTGTGCCAGACTCTACGATGGTAGCACACGATAGTAAAAAACGTACTAGTCAGAGTGCCAAATTCACTTTTTGGTGAATCCAATAATGGAAAACGTGTACCTTTTTGGAATCTTCGACGTCTGGGGAATAAGAAAAATTGATGCTATACAAAAAATGTTATGGGCACTCCTCCTCAGGAGCTCTATTTTTGCACTCCACTTTTTATCAAGTGAATTTTGAAAAGTAGATAAGAAAAATGGAGTCGTTAGTGAAATTTGGACCATTTTTGGCTGAGATTTGACTTTTTAAGGAGATAAAATGGCTATTTTCTACTGACGTCAGCAACTTTCAATTTAAATTATCATAAAATATCTTTCAATGAATTCGTCTTTGCGAGTGCTATCAAAATCTCATCAAAATATGGTATAATTTTTACGGTTTTTAATAAAACGTTGGTGAGTTATTCCACTTTAAAATTAAGAAAATCGCTAAAAACGTTCTGACTCAGCAAAAATTTGCATTTTCTCTTCATTTTCAAAGTGCTTTAGCTCAGCAACCGCTTATCAAAAATCTACAAAGCCATACCATTTTTTGATAGTACCTGAAAAGGCAAAATTATAAAATATAGAATGCAAACGATGGAGCTGCTGAGGAAGAGTTTTTTGTACAACATCCTTTTTCCTATTCCCCAGACCCGAAAGATTCTACAAAGCTATGATGTTTTCATTAATTCTTTGGGTTAACCTTGAAGTTTTATTTAAGGAGATATGAGATTTTTCTCCCAGACTATACTGAAGGAAATCCAGGGCACCATGCAGAGTTAATAATTGTTGGCAAATCTCACTACCAAAAGTCTTGCACGGGAGGCTAATTCAGGATTCAACAACAGCTCCAAACCATTTTTGAGGTTAATAAGGGGAGCATTCATAAAGTACGTATGCAGTGGGGAGGGAGAGTCAAGCCCAATGCGTTCACCTATTGTTTTATAATGCCTTTTCTGTTGTTTCATTGTGTACAAGGGGCGGAGGGGTAGTCCAAAATTGGCGATGCACCCTAACTAGACTCTCTCATATACACTAATACCTACTAATGTGATTTTTCAATTACCACAAACGTAATGAATCTTCCTTTTACAGGCCTCCCTGCAAAAATTTCCACTATTTAGGAAATTAGGATAATTTTAGGAAAAATCAGTATGCTCACTAGGTGACCCAATTCAAGATTTAAAGTTTTTCCTTGAAGGGATCAAAGAAAATCAAATCTGTTTCAGGTGTAGTAAAGTTTTAAAAAAGATTTTGAAATAAACGTAAGACAACATCTCTGTTAAAATACAAGAAGTCTGTTACATCAGAGAATTAAGTTTCAGTACCATACGACACCCCACTATGAATTTTGATCAGAGGGGCGTTGGTGGTCAGTTAGATTGGTTAGTTACAGTCACCCGAGGGTCCATTAGTTGACCGTAAGGGGCCAGAAATTTTCGTATTATAGGAGCTCCTAGATCGCTGGAAAATGCATTTTTTGATGTAGTAATACATTAACATAAACGAATGACACCATTCAACCACCGGGTGGGGGGGGGGGGGGGGGAGGCTTTTTCACAACAGGCATGCGCCAACATGGTTGGAGTCCGAGGGGTCAGGGAAAAACTCATACTAAAAACATACTCTGGACTAGGATAATGAAGTATTGTTGCCTTGTTGTAGTACTGTAAAATAGTGCTCAGAAACAATATTGATTAAAAATAGTAACAGAAAGTAAGAAAATTATGACAACTTTGATGAAACGAAAGGATTGAAAGTATTTTCATTACCAAATTTTTATCCGTGACTAAAAAGTAGGAAATACAAAGGACAATTAGGACCGCTTAGAGGCCTGCTTTTATTGCTGACATGCTAGTAAAAATCACATGCAAATTCACGTGATAGGGTAATACCGGGTATCCGAAAAAAATGTAGCCTCTCGTAAAAATGTCATTAGCAACAGCATAGAAAACTTCTTTGCTTTGAGATGCGGTGCATTTGATTAATTCTCATCACATTTTTTACAATAGGCCACATTTTTTTGGAACACCCTGCATAGGGCGCGTTAAAAGTGCAGGACACTATTGATTACTTTTTTAGGTTCTATTGGTCATATTTATACTGAGACGAATAGTTAGTCTTGACGATTAGTTCGTCTAACAAAAGAAACGTCTTTTTTCGTCGCATTTTTACTGTCGAGTAAATTGATAATTAGGACGATTTATTCGTCTAAGACTCTCAGTATAAATACGACTATTATTTTTTTTGTAACCCTTAATATGCTTTTTTTCTTTCAGATAACGAAGTGTATCGTAGACACCGTTAACTTTATTAACGAGGATATATTCAACGAGCTATCGTACTAAAGGAATCCCCATCAAGTAAACAAAAGTTTGATTAATGACAGTTTTAACAGTTTCGCTCAAAAGATTGATTGACGGCCGTTAACTTTAAGATTATAATTTCTTTTGAAATATTCCATAGCTAGTTAAGTTAAAATTTCAAAGAGCAATTACAACAGGCGAAAGCAGCCAACGAGGCATATTTGAAAATTATCTTGAGTAGTTAAAATTTTAAGAGCAATTACAAGAGCCGAAAGCAGCCAACGAGACATATTTGAAAATTATCTGTTTGGAAGGCTCGTTTTTCCTAGAAATTTGCATGTGTTTGGGCTATTCATTTTTATGTGTTCGATCTAAAATTTTAGTTTCCTGGAAAAAACTGAGATTCTGATGCCTGCTAGATTTCTTTAGATCTCCTGGATAAAAAGAACATATATTTTGTGCTTTTGGCTCCTGGATTTGTACTTTATTGGAGAAAAAACGTTAGTTTCCTGAATTTTCTGAGGTGTTCTGAGACCATTTGGCGTTGGCTAGATTCCTTTTCAAAGTGACCTTCCTGGAAAAAAAGAACAGATATTCTTTATTTTGGGCTCGTTGGATGCTTCTGCCCTACATATCAATTAACACGAATGATTTTTCAAGAGATATCATCGAGTGTGTCTAGGAATTTGTTTGTTTGAAGAAATTGTTTCGCATATGGTATCGAGATACGATTGTTTAGCATTGGAGTAAATATAGCATGTGCATTTCCTGTCCCCAAATATAGCAACCTTTCTTTTGGTTTTGCATACTTTTCTAAACTGATAAACTTATCGTACGTAAAAACAAAAGAAAGTCCCTACCTTATTCGTACTAAAATTTGGGCGTATTAATTTTTGCGCAATGACAATAAGTGCCTTTTTTTGCTTATTCATTTTCGCGCAGGTCCTTTTTGTATGATTAAGAAATAAGAATATTGACCTTTTTAAAGCTGAATATATATATATATTTTTTTTGTTGCTATCCTAAGCCACAAAACAAGCAAATAAAAGTTAAAATTAGTCGTTTGAAATCCTTTTCCCAAGAGAATCTTTATTTAACAAAAAAGTATATTTTTGCGCATAGCCTTTTCCCACATAATTTTTTTACTAATTTTCGCCCGCGAATTAACTTTTTTGCGCCAATGCGCGAAATTTGTATATTCCCATTAGCCTATGCACTCAAGAAGTAAATCAATTCTACTAAATCAATGAAATGTGAAAATTTTTGCTGACGTCATCAAAATATTTTTTTGCTTGATTGATTGATTGACACTTTTGTATGAGGTTATAAGTGATTTGTACCATGCAAGAGTTATTAAAGATTTTAGATCTATGACGTCATCAAAATTTTAGCAGATAGAACGCGAACGTCATTGAGAACGTGATTTAAATTTGTTTTGGAGTGAACTATAATATTTTTTTATATATATTTTTATATATTTATTATATGTAATACCAATATTATCTTGTAATGGTATTCTGGAAAACTGAATGTAACGAAGAGTCTTTCTGTTCACTAAAAAGTGCCAAATAAAAACCAAGTCAGATTGTCAGAGAAAACGACGTTGCCGTTGTCAATAACACTTCATATCAAGCTTTATGAAGTCGTCTTTTAGGTCTGCAACGACAATTTAACGATGCAATTAATCTTAATTGCCTTCACCATAAACCTTGAAAATATTGTTGCTATTTAAAAGGCTCCTTTTGATCAGTAGCTACAGAACCTTTCTTCTATAATAACGTTCTAAATGACGTTGACGTCCTCTCTGCTAAAACTCGCCAATCTAAGCGCGATGACATAGAGTATGGCGTCACCACGTAACGCCGTTAAGTTTTACATAAAAATTTGGAGGAGGTTTCCCTTACTACGCCTTTTCTTTTTCTTTTAAGCTATTTCCCTAATTTGAATCGTACATAAATTCAATTCATTTTTATTTACTTATTGTTTAATCCATTATTCATATGACTAGGAAGAAATTTTGTTCTTGGAAGAAAGTTCCGCTGTTTACCTGGTCGCGAAAGTTAATTCCGCGAAAATTTTCAGAATTAGTTTAAACTTGTTACTTCACAGTTTTGTCCGTCACGAAAATTTATTTCCGCGAACCACGATTTTTTTTCAATCGGGCTGGATCATGATATTTTCTTCCTAATATATAACGAAACCCTGAAAAAAGGATTATAACCGGTTATAACTGACAACATTATTGAGATTACTAGATTATTAACCAGTTTAACCGGTTACACAAGTTTGTTCTTTTCTACGGAAAACTTCAGTGTCAATCAAGCAGAGGCCTACAATTTATTTATACTTATAGTACGAATTTTCCAATGAAATAATCCAATTTTAGCTTCAAGTGAGCCCTTTCAGCATTCAGGTCAACATTATAACTGTGGTATAGAGAGGAAAGTGAAACACAGTACAGTATTTCTCAAAATGTCTCGCTTGACAACAGGAGTAAAGCAGCCAAAAATTCAATTGTGAAAACAATTACTTAGCGAAACAAGAACGATTACAATAATTAATATATATTTTACGACCTTCAATTGTATTACTCCCAATGTAATGATAAAAATTATTTTCTTGCTTTTTAATTCTTTTAAATGTGTCTCATCATATCAAAGAATGTTGTGTTGTAGAACAGGGAAAAAGTTTTTTGAGACACTGTATTATAAAACTTGATTTTTCAAAGGTGAATTTTTTCAGAAAATCACTTTATTAGTATCCGGCTGTTAATTCATATTCTAAACATTATGTAACCCACCAATTTTTCTGAAAACTTTCATCAGAAAAAAATAACCTTACAAACAGGAAACTTATACCATGACTAAGTGGAAACTGAAATCTTAGTAAGGGACTTTTTTCAACACCGTGTCATTAATATCGGTATCAGATACCACGATGGTTATTTGGGAATACCCAGTGTTCAAAAAATGACTTATTATGTATTATTCATTCATTGCCACGGAAACAAATAGGCATTGTCCTCAAGTTTTATAACTTAGGTAGGTGGGTCACAGTAAAACGTATCCGCGAAGGAAAACTTCTGACGATGCAGATATAAACATGTTCAGTTAGTTTATCGACCAGCACTTTTACTTCTTTTAAAAACATAAAATCTAGCTTTTTCATAGAAAAAAATTCAGAGTTAATTACAATCATGAGGCATAAAGAGCTGCTCTGTTAAAGGCCAAAATTAGTCAATCTCAGCAATGAAATTTGTTCTTGATGTTAGTTCATTCACTAAGTTCATATAGCAGAGGTGAAATTGCAGGTGTTGTCTACGTCCTGCTTGTCATAAATCTGAAACGTTGAGGTTTATAAAGACACTTCTGCCTCTTGAATATATCCATGTTGATGGTTTGTCTGCCAGGATATGGTGGACAAGTCTATTTCAGTGCCATTTTCTTTACCAACTTATCTGGGAACGTCAAAAGTCAGTGACACCTTTCCAGTTTCTATTCCACAATTCAATCAAGCAAATGATTGTTCCATGTGGTTCTGTAAAAGACTCATTCAGCTAAATACTACTATTGACAAGCATTTGAATTTTCTCGTTACCATATACTGGGGGTGTATTTCCTTTAATGTCTGTTATGTTTGGATCAGCACCACTTAACAGTAATGCTGCAAAAAGTGCAACATTGTCACGACCAGCTGCACAATGCAATGCAGTAACACCTGCATAATTTTGTGAATTCACATCAACACGGCAATGTCTTATCAAGAACTGTGCAAAAGCGTCACTATAATCTGAGTCAATAACAGCTTCATGAAGAGGTGTATTTCCAGATTTGGCATCTGATAGATTCACATCAACTTTCAATTCTTTAAGTTTTTGGCAGAGTTTAGCATGTTTGTTGGAAACAGCTAGGAAAAATGGTGTCAGTCCTATGAAAAATGAAATGGAAAATATAAACAATCAATGCAATTTGCACAACTATGATTCAGTATTACCTTACATTTCGGTTTATACTACTACAAGGCTCGTACAGCCTTTATCAAAAATAAATTCCCCAACTTTTCTTAGAATTTTTACAAATTTCCCTGATAGTTTAGATGGATATCCAGAAAAATTCAGGAGAACAGAAAATTCCCTGGTTTACTTTGTAAAATATCTAATTTTCCAGATGTCAGAAAAAAAGTTTTCAATAAAATTTAACTTGAAGCAAAATTTTTCCTAATTTCTTTAAAATGCATGTTAATAATAAAATCAAATGCGCAAATAATTTTAGGAAATTTTACTTAAGTAAACAAGCTATGAATTAAAATACCAGAAAAACCTTACCTGAAAAATCCCTATCGTTTAGCAATTTGTTCATTTTATCAATTTGATCCATCTCACACACTGCTCTTACAATTGTTTCTAATGTTTCAATGTGACCTCTTTCAGCACATAGGTGAAAAACATTTTTCCCGTCTTTATCAACACAGCCAATATCAGCTCCACTGTAGATGAGTTTTGATACAACAGTATGTAAGTTGACATATGTACCAACATGCATTGCAGTCTAAAGTGAGAATTAATATTTTGATATCAATTAATCAATATTAATATTAATATGGTTTTAAGGAAAGCCTTCAAAATCTAGGAAAACAAGATGTTTTGAGGAGACGTGGCAATCCTGATAAGACATAATATCAAGAACCATCAATGCATGCAAATAAAAAAGAAACAAAATCATCACATACCTGTCCAAGATCATTTTGAATATCTAGATGTTGTACCGATGGGCACATATCAATGAGTTTCAACGATCTTTCCTCATCACCACGTGCAATGAAAAGGTGGAGGTATCTAAAATATGTAAGATTTAATTTGCAAACATAGGAAATAGTAAACATTGAGACAAATCTACAACATTTTTGAGGGCTTTTAAATGGTACTACTTTCAATTTTTCTAAATGAAATATTTTGTTACCTGTTACGGCAATAATTTCCCATTTGGGTTAGTGTTCCTAACTGGATACTTCTTACTTGCAGGAAACACTTCCTGTGACTTATATCCTGCAGGAAGTCAGCTGCAACTTTTAACCTGACAGCATTTCTTGCGGGAAGCATTTCCATCCTGTGACTTAAAACTTGCAGGAAATACTTCTTGTGGAAAGACTTCCTGCATCTTTTAACTAGCGGGAAGTGACTTAACCTGAACCTCAGGTTTTTTTTTCATTGTTTTATGGACAACGGGGAGGAATGCTTAAGAAGAAAAAGAAGAAGTTCTTTTTCTCAATATTCAACATATTTTTTGATTTGGAGATTTTTGAATTTTTCTTAACAGCATTACCTTAGTAGAAATAATGTACCCTCTAAAAAGATCCTACTAAATTATAGAAAAAATTTAAATGAAAAAAACTGGATGCCGTGCAATAATTAGGTGGGACGGTTGGCAACTATAGCTATGCAGCTTCAAAGTTACAAAACACTGTTTGTCCATCATAACCCTGTAAGAAAAATGGCAAACTTAGTCATTTTTACTCAGATTTTTGATACAACAACAGATAATAAATAAATTATTTTGCCATGAACAGACTGTCGGTTCTTTTCCAGTGCAGTGGGACAACTCAATATTTCCCCATTTAGAAAAGCCAAAAGCAGCAACTGAATCTGAATATCTGAATATAACTTCTCATATAAAACTTACGTGTCATTATCTTCATCTGGAGTGAATGCTTGTATTAAAAGTTCTAAGTCTTTGTTTTCAACGCCATTTTGTCGAGTTTTTTCTGACACTTCTAGTTCATTTAAAGATTTCAGACATTCCACATCATCTGGACCAAAACTTGCTCCTAAGCCTGAATCAAGCTGCTTTTCTTCTTTCAGGTTGGTTTGAGTGTGATACATGTTTTTGTGTCTTGAGTTTACTTTATCCTAGAATGACAATGATTTTGAGTGCAGCGCCCGTTTTTTCAGTTTTATTTGCTTTCAGTTAGGGGATTTTTTCAGGGAATTTCCCGCTCGGTCCAGACCCCCTTTAGCAATTAGTTACTAGGCTTTTAACAGTTCTCCTAAAATATTCACTTCGTACCAAGCCCTAGGTTGCTTACTTCTTCCATGCCGGAATTTTAAACCGAAAATTTTTCGTAACTTTAGGTGAACAGTGAACAAACAGGATAAGTACCAAACGGAAGGGGAAATGTGTATTTGTATTCTACGATGGCTCCGAAAGGTCATTCACTTCTCTAGTATTCTTTCAAGCACGAATATTTCTAGCATCCTCGAGTCCAGGGCCGTTTTCTCTTTGCGGCCGTTGAATGGTAATGTTTCCAAAGTTTTCGTTATAAATTATGAAATCTAAATTTTCAATAGGTCATTAGAGTATTGAAATGTTTCAAAATCATATCCCTTCTTTACAGGTGCAAAAGTGCATTGTAATGGCGAAAAAGCGCTCGAATTACGCTGCCCGGATTACGCTGCCCGGATTACGCTGCCCGGATTACGCTGCCCGGATTTCAAACTCACAAATATTGCCGGCATCCGATTTGAGAATCATAATGGTAGGGCAGCAGCGTGGAAGTAGACAGGAACTCGGTTGAACTCCAACAAGAAGCTCAAACAATTTCCAATAAGTGCACGAGCAATTACAACAGATTGACAGGCACCGGAGTGACAGTTAACCTTTACCAGTTTTCAAACTATTCATTTATCTATCTACTGTGTCGAGTCTGCAGTTGGTTTGGTTTGTAGTGGTCTAAGTTTTCTTTCTTTAGCTTTACCTGGCTGGTTTTGCAAGAAGGGTGACTTTATTTAATGCTGCACATGGTGCATGTATTAAAAAGTTTTATTTTAACTGATTATGGCAGGCCTTATTCAGAGAGTAGCTCCCTTATTAAGAAGAAGAATCATTACTGTTGTTTCTAAAACTTTGCAGAAAGAACTCATCCCCAAAAAAGCTGCTGCATCATCACCTGCCAGGACTATTATTGTGTCAACAAACCAGGTATGAATTATATTTTATATGTATAATAGGGCCATTATCAAGTGGCCCTTTTTAGTTGGTGAAACTTTAGCAGGAATCTATAGGAAAAAAAAAAGTTTTCAAAGATTTCTTATTTTACAATTAATTAGAATTGACAGATGCACCTGTACGTAGAGGCTGCGGACAACACCTGTAACTTAAAGGTTCTCCTCAATTAGAATTATATCAATACGCCCACACGCCCCAGCCACACGCCTCATTCACACCTGTCACAGTACAGGTGTGTACAGGTGTGCGAAGATTACTGACTGCAAATAACATCCCCAAATAAGGCATACGTGCCGGTGTTTTGTTTAGTTGGGTCTCAACGCACTTATTCTCTCGTATTTGTACAGGCATTATTCAGCCTTGTCCGTATGCCTTCGTTCACACCCCAGACAGTATGGGCGTATTAGGGTGTCAAAAAACTGCTTTTTTTCCTAAAAGTTTCACCCAATAAATAATAATGTCTTGAAAAACAGTATATGCTTTAAACTAAAAAGGTCTATAAAATGATTTTTTGGGCATTTTACCCAATCTTGAATCTAACAATCACCCAATTACTTTTTCAAGTACGCACAAAAATTGTTTCTCGTGCAGGGTTTCTTTTTTCCATTATTCTTCTCCTATATGGCACCTAGGTTTTCTTTTTGGTTCCTTTTTTCGACATAGTCCATCATCAATCCGCAACCTTTTCCATTTTCGCAACGTCCTCCACTTTTTTGATCCACTCCAGTTGGACTTTTTCTTGATGTCCATTTTGACCACATTACATTCTATTATATGCTCACTGCTTTCCTTCTCTCTGCATACACATTTTCTCCTTCTTCCCATGTTGTTTCCAATGTCCATCATTTCCAGTCTCATCCTCATCAGTTTGCTTGTTCTTGCTATGGTTGCATTTTGTAAGTATTTCTTCCTTTCATATCTTTGTTCTTTT
>JAUBWS010077988.1:0-12918 GCA_032270445.1 Darlingtonia californica
CATGTTCTTATGACTAAAGTACAGGACGGTATCGTCTGCATACATTATCATTTTACAGTTCTTTAACAGTGATGGCAATTCGTTAAAATGCAAAAGGAACAGCAATGGCCCCAAAATCGAGCCTTGTGGCACGCCACAATGTATTGTTGATGGCGCAGAAAGTGTTCCTTTATAGTTAACTCTCATTGTTCTGTGGAAGAGGTAATCTGTAAACCACGCCTTTTCGTCTCCGGAGATTCCATATGCTGGGAGCTTGTTCAGGATTGAAGAGTGGGAAACAGTGTCGAATGCCTTGCTGAGATCGACAAACAAGGCACCAGTAAGCTTCCCACAATCCATTGCTTTATGAATCTCGTCAATGAATAACGCTGACGCTATTTCTGTACTGCGTTTCTTACGAAAACCAAATTGTTGAGATGCAAGTAGATTGTGCAATTCTAGATGTTGAATGAGTTGATCTGTGAGCAGAGAGACTTGGTCAACAGTGCAGCGCTTGGGTCTAAAGCCACCTTGTTCGTGTGGAACCAGACTCCAAGATTCGGTTGTAGATACAGTTTGTAGTTGTAGATATTCGTACAGTTTGTATGCAACACAAAGTAAGCTGATTGGTCTGTAGCTTTTTGGAGAATCTACTGGTTTGTTTGACTTCAGTACTGCAATAACCTTTGCCATCATCCAGATTTTGGGGATTTTTGTTGTTGTTCCATGCAAGTGGAAAACGGTTCAGTCAACCAGGAGATACACGAATCTTCAAGGTGAAGGAAGAACTCAGGGTGGATGTTATCTGATCCTGGGCTTTTTCCTGCTTTGAGTGAGTTGATAGCAGAGATAACTTCCTCAGTAGTGAAATCGGAAGTAAGGTCTTGATCTGCAGATGGTGAGTTCCAAACCTCTTTAAGTTGCTTGTTTACATTTCGAGTAAACTGCTTCTTGGGTTTTTTGAATTTCCCATTGTTCAGAAGACATAAGGCTACTGCTAATGTTTTGGTAATGAACAAAGTTTCTGAATTATATGTTCAACAAACAAGTTTGGGAAGCATTTCCTTGATAAAGTCGCAAACACTGATTCACCCTGGCGCACTGCCCTTGGCCAAAAGGTACAACAGAAATTTGAGAAACCTCAAAATTTACCTTGCAACACCTAAAAATGCGCCATGCATGGAATCGTATGGGATGTTTCATATTACATCTGAATGAAACAGCTCACCTACTATAGGGAAACCACGTACTCCGAATACCTGGAGAAAAAATTCATACTTACAATATCATATCTTTATTTAGTTATCTATATATCCGTGGAGGAGATTATTTCTTTTGTTTATTTCAGTAGAAATGCACTCATTCACAGACATTTTTTGGTGATTTTAATGACTGTGGTCAAAACAATAAACATGAAATAACGAAGTCTCTTAATTCGGTTTCAATATTGTAGGCAAATACCTCTAGATGACTCGCTAGGTTCCAAAGACTTTGTACATAATTCACCACGGAAAATTAAGAAAGACTTAACTCATTGAAAACATCAATTTATGCATTATTAATATTTGTACGGTTACTCAATAGTCAATAGTTGGAAAAGTTGCGAAATTAAAAATGTTCTGACCTATATCAAAAACATGTACGTGACAATTAGGAAAGTCTTAATGAAGTTTTAATATAAGTATAATTCGAGACACTATATACAATATATACTAAATAAGATAACACTTCAGTTCATACAATAACATAACAGTGCAGTCAGTAGTGGAACTCGTAAAAGCAGCTCCGATCATTTGTGAAACAGAGGTGGGCTTTGCATTTCATGCAAGTCGTACGGACAATGCCTTTCTTGCAAAATCTGCCTTTGCCTTTGTGGTCGCGAAAACAAGGCCAGTGTCCAGCTGTGTCGCTTTATACGCAGTTACTGGGGGTTTGGATTAAAAAACGACGACCTGGTCCTTCAGTCGAGTCTTCGATGGATTTTTTGCTTTCTTGGCCGACCAACTGTTCTTTCTGCAGGTTTGCATTCCATGATCAACCCATCAGCAGCCTTACTAGAGAAACTCAACAGACTAAGCTAATGGTTCTTGGGAATGGACAGTTTGTTGGCATATCTCCGGTATAACAGCTAAGCATTCACCTTGCAAATAACAACAACATGAATCAAAACTTTCAGATACCAGCGCTTGGTTTTTATTGATGATCTATATAGGGCGATGATCTGTCAGCTAGGTCCTTGCCACCAATAGTTGCATTATATTCTTTTACAATCTCAGGGCACGGTACTTGAAAATGGCTTTTTGACTTTTCATCCCAACGTTTCACCTTTCCACTATTTGCAGAGAAGCAGTATGTTGATGCAATCTGGACAGATTTGTTGTCGAACCACCGCATAATCGTTATACCAGACTTACTATCAGATTTGAAGGAGTTACTTCCACGCCCAATCTTTTTCAATTCTTTTTCTGTCGACAGAGAACAACCAGCTAGTCGATTAGCCCTGACAATCGCTGTAGTGAGAATTCCTAAAGTAGCAATGATAAGGTATAAAACCGATTCTCGAAGTACATCTTGAAATTAATTTGCCTCGGTATATCCTCACATAACCTGAGGACAACATTTTCAACAGACAGTCCTCCTTATCTGCGCCATTTTTCCTAGAATAAAGGAAAAATTCATACATGAAGCCATATTGAACAGCTCGGGCAAACATCTTGAAGTCCCAATTTTTGGGCTTTCTTTGGGTTTTACTGCCATATTCCGCTGTGTTTGGTTTTGGCTGGTATAATCTGTTCATAGATGGATTGAACTGGCTCTTGCTCGATCTTCTTGCAATTTGCTTTGACGGTCTCAAGCACTGGTCTAATTTTAAAAGTTTGTCGTTCTGATCTTGCTGGTCAGTTTTTGTTGTATTATCCACAACATGAATATACTTTCGTAGTTCCTTATAACGCTTATTCGACATAGCATCAGCAACTTTTGGATAACGCGTTTCTGCAGCCCAGTGCATATTATCCGAAGGAAGTTTGACGATTCTCAGAAACACATGCATGCCCAAGAAGCGCTCAATTTCATTGCGGTTTGTGCAGATTGGATTTCCTCTCATTTGAGTACTATAGAGATTTGTTTGTTTTACCAACATATTTGTTGTCCTCCGTCCAAAATTGTCGGAAAACGTCAATGGGATTAAATTCGTCAAAATTGTCCGGAGGCTTACTGAAAGTATCTCCCTTGAACTATGTTTCAACCGCAGGTTGCTCCTTTGAACACCAGTTCCATTTGTGGTTTTTTTTTTCGATGATGATGTTTTCAGGCTAGTCTCACTTGAGTTTCATTGTCCTTATTAGCAGCATTGCAAGTTATATTTGACTTGGTCCGTCTTGGTGCATAATTGTCATTCAAAAGTGTAAGGAGATCATAAAAAGGCCAAGTTGGCTTTCTAGCCTCAGAAGAGTCCATATAGTCCAGTAAACTAGAATTGCAAAGGACCGCCTTTTCAGCCCACAGACGAATCAACAGTTCTGTTTCTTAACTGGACTATCTCTTTTCTAGCGTTAAACCCTTCCTATTACGCTTTTTCTTACTTCCTGAAACAGGTGGAGTCGTTGAAGCAGGGGGAGTTTTTTCTTCCGTGACTGTTTCCTGGGGTGATTGCAGTGAATGTATACTTGAGTTGGAGTCTATGTTACAGTTCATGTCATCTCTGTTTACAGTGATTATAGCAGGGTCTATAGGTGTCGAAATATAAAATGGATTCCAGAAAGGCTGCTGCATTACTTGCACAGGCTGTACTTTTTGATTTGCTTGAGCTCGAAATCGTTGTAACATGAACTCATTATGTTCAATTGGAGCATCTTCTTCCTCACTATCAAAATCACGATCTATCATGCTGTGTTTGTTGCTACAAAAACTCTGTGTGTGTGTTTCTCTCTCTTTCTGTATTGCATTTTGTCTTAAAAAGATATGTTTACTTTTGCCTATCGACGTGTTCTTCGAAGTGTTTACCTTTGACGTTTCATTTAACAATAGAGCAGATTAACTCTGTTGTTCTCAAACAAAAGACATGTGCTCACAATATCTCCCAAGGTTTTTAAAATCAAACTGATTTAATTTAAAAAAATATTGAGAGATATTGTGGGTGATTTCGCAATACTTTCCAACAATATTGAACAATAGTTGACAATTATTAAATGGTGCGTTTACACTCACTATTAACAATATACTGTTGAATATTGTTCAATATTGCTCATAATATATTGTACAAGTGTTGAAAAATTCTTATCCTGTATGTCCTTGAGCAGACTTAATTTCACATTAAGTGTCTTTTTCAATGACATCTGAATACCCATCATTTTCAAATCCGCCTGTCTTTGTGAGCTGCTTAGTAGTTTCCATAGTTCAACATTTACTCTAGGTGGTTCAAAGCTAATAATGCTGGTGCAACATTTACTCTAGGTGGTTCAAAGCTAATAATGCTGGGGCAATGGCAGTGGTTTTTTACTAGACCACCAGTTTTTGTTGATCAGTTCTGCAAAATCTTTGTCAATAGGGTAAATTTTTTCTTTTGCAACTTTTTGAAATTTTTGCAACATTAAGTTAATTTTCGTTGCCATAGTCAGCATAGCTGTCCTGGATCGAATAGCCATCAGTTTGGCTAGCATGGGGATTAAAGTCTTCATCTTCCTCAGTTTGTTCTAAATCACAGCCATAGGATAAATTTCTCACTGGGATTGTTTAAGTCCTCACTGGGAATGTTCTTCTACTACTACTGGCCTTTGACTTCTTTGGCCAATTGGTTGAAGTTTCTATCGTTAAAATTTCTTGAGGGATTCGTTTCCTCTTCTTTATTCGTATCCTGTTCATGAGCAGGATTATCGTGTAATTTGCGTGGTTTTTCTTTTTGACTTTGTTGTTCTTTAAGATTGTTGATATCCTTTCGAATGTTATTCAAAATCTGGGCCAAATATGGAATTTGATTTGTTGTAACACCCTCTGTGTTAGAAGTGCCTTCCACAGGGTTTTCTGTAGTAATTTCTTCCTCATGCACAGCTTTATCGGCCATGTTTGATAATTTTTGTTTTTGTTTACTAGAAAAACCAAGCAAATTACACTGGTAATTATAAATGTATGAAATTAAACTGATATGTAAATTATTTGATTCCAATATTTTTTCATCTTTTGGATCCAAGAGAAAAATATCAATTAACAAAAAAGAACTAAGCTCAAAATAAAGAAAAAATAAATTTCCTCATTCCGCCGTTTTGATGTTGACTGCATGCTACACACGCTATGGACTGCTTACACTATGGGCTTTACCAAATTATACAAATATGACCAAGGCTGCGTTATCAAAAAAATCAGGAGAATCTCTTACTGAATTCAGATTTTTAAATAGTCTCTTGTGGAAAAAACTTAATCTTCTATGAATTTGAAACAAATTTCAATTTCAAAAAGCAATCAATGAATGAAAGTTATGCAAATTATACATGTATGTTCATATTTATGCATACAAAAGGAACTAAAATTGAACTACTTTAAAATGAAAATAAGAGACTTAATTATTTGCTGCTTAAATATAAAATGGATACAAAATGTAACATAAAATATAGTATTGGTGTGAAATTTACTCAGAAAACCGATGGTAGAACTGACTCATAGATGTGAAATAAAATGGAAACAAAATGCTGTGGTTGAAAAAAGGAAGGCTTTTCAATGAAAAATTGGTCAACAAATTATCCACTCTTCCCATTTACAACGGTCAGAGATTTGTAGCATGATCTTTCCATTACAACGGTCAGCTCTGGCTTACAGAAAGATTTCCAGAAAATTACTCAAGCATAATTGTTCAAAATAAATGGAAGTCTTTAATCTTTTTGACGATTTATTTACTGGCATTAAATCATTAATGAAGTTCAAATATCTAAAACTGTCCTTAAAAGCATCAATATTGCAGGTCCATCATGGGAATATTCACTTGTCATTTTCTTTGACAGTTAAGTTAAACAGACCATGTCCATCTATAAGGAAATGTTTTCAAAAATGCAACCAAGGGAGTTAATGTCAGATGATTTGGATTTGTTTTGACTGTGTTCATTCCTTAACCCAAATCCTAGATGAAAATGCTTTTTGTTAAATTTCATCCACTCTTTTTCAGACAACCGATAAATAGCAGGATGATCATGAGTTACATTGCTGAAGTCTATAATCTTTGGAACCAGTTCTCTACCATTTTTCGTTGACAAAACATTGTCACTTTTCAAGTCATTATGTAGTATTCCCAGGCTATGCATTTTGTTCACTGCTTTTACTAGATGGGCACGAATCTTTTTCCAAACATCATTTTCTAACATATTCTTTTTCAAAAACCTTGTCAAAAGTTATCAGCTGCATAAGGGAAATTACTAGATGCTGATAATTTTTGCAAAACTTGTGTTTTGAAACGAGCATAAAAATTTGAGTCAGAAAGTGGATTGATTGCAAGATCTTTTTGAAGAGGAACATGATTTCCGAATACAACTTTTCTAAAATTACCAACACCTAACTTCTTTGGGTTTTGGTAAATCGACACTACTTTTGATGATAACAAAGTAACATTTGGCATCAAAGACTGAAGTAATTTTGGATTATTTCTTTTGGAAGAGTGTAACTTTTTATTTCTCTGTTTCTTTAATTCTATCTATTTGTTAGCTTTCCTTATACTTCCCTCTTTCCTGCCTTATCCTTCTGATTGCCTCCCTACTTCGATTATTACCTGATAGGTAAATAATATTTGAGTATCTACATATTCCTTTGCGAAAAAAAATTTATTCTGAATCAAATAGTTGTTTTACTGTTATAAAAACAGTTATAAACATATTTATTTCCAAATACAATTGAACTCGAGAGAAACCATTTTTAGTTTAGCTGGACTGAAGGGTGAATAATATTTTATAATTTCGTACTTTAGCAAATTATGAGATATATTTTCGTACCCAACAAATGCTTCTGCAAGTCACCCCAAAAGACAATATATAATACAAAAGTATATATATATGGATATTCTGCTGGTCACTGCATTATTAGAGTCGCCTGCTTATTCTGCTGGTAAGGAAGCCAAAAGCAAAGTAACACTAGCAGAATGAACTTTTTTTTGAAGATTTTTTTAAAATGGAGACCAACCTCTAATCAGTCCCAAAAATGACTGAACAGTAAAGGTTAAAGGATTTGACAGGGTCCTGGTGCGCAAAAGACAATTACTTTTTTGTTAGGTAAAAAACGAAACAAACTGCCTACAGTATGGCGATTTTGTATGTGTAACGTCAGAATAATGCCGGTACAGCTTAATGTAAACTTCAAATACAAGAAATAGCGTTGCACATAGAATAACCTTTAGGATTTTAATCTAAACATGTCTGAAATTTTAATCTTTATCAAAACACTACACGAGTGCTGTCTATTAACCAGGCAAAAAAACATTACAGCAATTCAAACATAAATTGTTCAAAAATGTTCACTTGCAATACATCTCAGATCTAAGTTTCAAATGCTTTTTTGTTAATTACACAAAACTTAAGACTTTCTTGTAATATATAAATGATACTTGTAAATTTGATCGAGACTACTCTAACTGTAAATGCTATCTTATCAGTGAAACTAGGGTGACTTGTGTATACAGGATCACTTGTAAAAATTAAATTTTGAGCAACATTTTACCGTATTACAATATTATTCACTATTCTACGATGTAGGGTTAAGAATCAGATAATTTCTATAGTTCAAGTTCTATCCATAAAGTTTTTAGGACAAGATTAAGTTGAGTCATAAATTCCTAAAAGGTTTTATTTTAATATACACTATATAACATTTGGAAACTGATAAGAACTTATTATAAAATCAGTACAAGGCAAGGGCAAAACATTTAATAAAATATTTAAACATATATATCTCTAATTTTCTTTTATGTTTCTGGATCAAAATTATCAAGTATCTTTAAGTTTGCAGTGGTTTTCCATAATAATTAGCAAACGTCGACAAGAAAAGCTCGAAATTTGAAATTGTTAGTGTTAAAGTAAATTAAAGCAAGACAAGAAAAATCATACAACTCCACACTCCCAAGACCACTGGATAAAGAGAGAGAATTAAGATTGAGCACATTGTTAAAATGCAATTTTTCAACACCCTCCCTGAAAAGCTACAAACAAATTTGCATAAATAAACGAAACAAATTCTCAAGTGACCTTAAAGCAAGTTTAGGACTCAATTTCTTTTTCTCCCTTGAGCCAGGGGGTATTAAGGACATAAATTTACAATTATGCTAATTGCTACAGATAGACAAGTGAAAAGTTTACTTTTTCTTATGTCATATGTTGAAACTAGTTTGCAAAGCAAATTTCGTTATAAATTATAAAATCTTTCTAGACATCATTATCAATTAAGCATAATGATCAGCCCTTTTAATTCGGATCAAAGTTGGTTGGAAATAACTATTAAGTCAGGCCGGCCACTTTTTCCAAAATTAAGTCATTGATGACATTGAACCTTGAACCTTGAAGTTGAAATGACTGGACTTGTGTTGGTCCTAATGTACCAATATGTTCCGTCTTTTTTTCCTTATCCGGAAATGTGTAATGCTTACCACAAATTTGATTGCAATAGAAAAGTCAATATTTAAATTACTTACTTGAATAAGTCAAGACCTTTTGTGTCTTATCTTCTCATTCACACATCTTTTAAAGTCAACAGTCTAATTTCATACTCTTCTTGGCTCTCCGAGTCCACAATTCCTTCCTCGAAACGCTGAGCTATTTGCTGACTAAAAATGTCTGCACAAAGGTTCTTTTTGGACCTTCTCCCATTCTAGTTTTCTCTAACTGTTTTTTGGTATTTCTTTGACAATGAAGAAAACAAAGTAAATGAACTGCATCATGAAAGATTCCCCAAAGGCATCTCCAAGTGCTTTCTCACCATCTGTTCCAAAACACTGAGTGTTTTCAAGGGCAGGTGTTTTTCTGAAGCATGAAGTTGGGAAATTGCTTATAAGTATTTTTTCCTTCTTCTGGCGGACCAAGCATGGGCCAACCATTGCTGAAGGTTTACTGTTTTGTTCTGAAAGCAGCAACCCATGCTCATACTGGGTTTCTGTTACGCTGTATTCTTCAAGATCAAATGTTGGATCAATTTGGAGGGTAGAAAATGTTCTTAGATCCTGACAAATTTTAGCAATATCGTCCAGCTGCCTTTGATTTCAAAGAACTGCTATCGGCTCTGGTGCCAAAGTAACAGTTTGAAAAAATGCGGTCCGTTGATCTTTTGATTGCTCATTTGCAAGCAATACCAAAATATGGAATGGGCCTGGAGACTTCGTAATTGTTGCTGTTGGCTTTCTTTTACTGATGTTATAACATTGGCTCTTATTTGGGGGGAGAACCGAAGAGCTTGATGCTTTATATACCCACCATGATTTTAAGTAACTTTATCAATTGCCGTCCTCGGATCATGTTCGGCAATTTCATGACAAATATTTTCAAAGGTACTTGTTCGTGTCCGCAAATAAGGTTCATCAGACCTATTCCTATTGCCATGTCTCGAAATCTTGAAAGGATGTTCTTTTTTTGCAAACTGGTACTCGATCTTTGTGAGCGGTAAGGGAGCAGAATCAGTCTCTCAAGGGAAACAGTGACAGAAATGTTACTTGAAGTTATAGAAAATACTGGGTTTTTGTTACGCTGTATTCTTCAAGATCAAATGTTGGATCAACTTGGAAGGTAGAACTGTTCTTAGATCCTTACAAAATTTAGCAGTATCGTCCAGCTGCCTTTGATTCCAAAGAACTGCTTTCGGCTCTGGTGCCAAAGTAACAGTTTGAAAAAATGTGGTCGGTTGATCTTTTGATTGTTCATTTGGAATTAATACCAAATATGGAATGGGCCTGGAGACGTCGTAATTGTTGCTGTTGGCTTTCTTTTACTGATGTTATAGGATTGGCTCATATTTTGGGGGAGAACTGAAGAGCTTGATGCTTTATATACCCCACCATGATTTTCAGTAACTTTATCAATTGCAATCCTCGGATCATGTTTGGCAATTTATGACAAATATTTTCAAAGGTACTTGTTCTTGTCCGCAAATAATGTTCATTAGACCTTTTCCTATTGCCATGTCTCGAAATCTTGAAAGGATGTTCTTTTTTGCAAAATGTTACTCGATCTTTGTGAGCGGTAAGGGAGCAGAATCAGTCTCTAAAGGGAAACAGTGACAAAAAAAGTACATTTTCTGTATTTAAGAAAAATAATGTACTGTTATTTGGTAAAATTTGGTCTTTTGCAGAACCTTTACTTTTAACACAATTGATTTTACGTGCAACATATGAGTCTTCTGAGGTCGCAAGCATCTTTGTGGACTTAATATGGTCGGTGAAGGGTTGCAAGATTCTATTTTCACAAGCTGCAATGTTGGATACCTTCTCTATGTCCCCTTCTACATTAACTTTGTAAATGTGTTTTCTTCGGCCGTTGTTTTCCAGGAACCTGTATCATCTGCCAGTACATCTTTAACAGACACTATGTTTGTTGTGTGGACTATGAAAGATTTATTTTCCAGCACATGTCGAGGCTGAATTGTGTACACAGCATCTACGTTGGGTGGTTCTATGAACAGCTGGCAGAATTTGGCTTTCATACGTGCTTCTGTTTCAATTTTGGTTTGATTTCCATTACATGGAAGCCTTTCATACACTGACAATCTTTTGTCCCTTGATGATAGAGTCTATGATAAAAGCAATTTCCAAATCTTATTACATTATTACTAATTCGAATTTCTCTCCAGACCACTTCTTCTGTCTAAAGAACCCCTTTCACTTTACAAATGTTTAAAACTTTATCACGTCTTAAATAGCAACCTTGTATGTCCAATAGACAGACAGAGGAAGCGTTAGTCAGGATTATTATTATTACAGAGAGGGGGCGGACAAATGATGTTGATGACAAATTTTTAGATAATTGCTCCCATTTGAGAAGCGTATTTAAAGTGTAAAAAATGTCGAATGCAATGGAACTATACTCCTCAGCTAGAGAAAAAGTTATTCCCAATACACTTTCCCAGTGGGCACATGTACGTCTTATTCTTGTGTGACGTACAGAAAACGTACATGTAAGGTTTGGTTTGTTAGTGCAACGGACGTCTGAATGGAACTAAATGTGTACGTACATACACCGACGTCATTTGCACGTCACTTTAAGTACGTCAGCTGACATACATCAACGAGTTTACAAAACACGTTCATTTCAAGTTTAAATTAAATGTGTACGGACATGTACAGACCTCATTTGACGTTATTATGAACGTACAAAACAAGTTTTGTTTGTTATAAGTCCGCGTGAAACTAATATAGACTACAGAAACTTAAATTAGATTACAGTAAATCCGTATATTTTGAAATTTAATATATATTGAAATATATTTTCCCAAATTTAAGAGTGTACAATCTTTACGTTAAACGTTGAAATATACATTTTTAATATATGATGATAAAAAATAAACTATATATATAAATGTAAAAAAGATAAACCAATATATTACAAAGTTTAAAAAACTAAATGTTTTATAGAAGTTTAAAATCAGTACCATAATATATCTCCTGAAAGTTAAAAAAAACAAACTCGAATGTCTATTCGAATGCATAAACGATAAAATAATATATTTACTAAAGGCTAGACGCGTTCACAGGGTGTTTTTAAAAAATCACAAAAGATAAAAGTTTCATTGTTTTAGAAAGTGTTATCCAGTCTTGCTTAGTTAATATTGCTCTAAATCAAATTTCTTTAGCTCCCGAAATCGGCTTAAACACAAGAAATAAGGAGCCTTTTTGTTTATGGTTGTATAAATTCGTACGATATTTTGGCCTTGAAATAACGAGTACACCCGTACTTACTTGGCAGTGAACCGGTTAAAAACAACTTTACAAGCGTGAAAACAGAAAAAAATATCTATAGTTACAAAACTCATAACTTGATGGAAGTGTACTATAATATGTATAAATAATTATATCCTAAATGTTTTATATCAATCAATCTTAGGTTAGACCTGAAATAATACATGAATTAACTTTGCAGTTTTTTTTTTCGAAACTCGTGTATACCCTACAAAAACCGTAAACGAACGTACCAAAACAAGTTGTAAGAAGCACGGCTCGTTGATCTTTGTCCTAGTAACAATGCATTCAATTACAAATCACTAGCAAAAATTCAAATTAGCCATAATGATATTTTCACTTCCATTTTGAATTTCCTTATTGCTTAAGTTGTTCTTCTAATGACCTATGATGATATAACTATATAAAGAACTTTCATATTTTTTCTGAACTTAGATACGTAAATTATATGTTGATTATTCCTCAAAGATCCATCAATGATCAACAAAATAATCGAGGTTAAGTTTAGAGCTAGTGAAACACGAATTAATATGCAAAGAGATTTTTCTTGAGGAAAATTTGAACAAATCTTAGTAAAATTCAAATACATGACTGCCGCTGACCATGACTAATTGAAAAGTCATTAATTTAAATTAAATCATTAAATTAGTTGCTATGTGCTTTGGGATCCTTCACATATGACGTCTTCCTTTTTGTCAAAATCCAATCCACCTCCCAAATATCAAACTCAATACAATAAATTTGAGGACTGACCCTCTTTTTTTTGATAATGTCTAACAAAATTTTATCCACAAGGATACAATCAATGAAAATTATTTTTTAAGTATTTTTTGTCAGCTTTTGTGTATATATTTTATTTTTGCTATTAATCACACGCCAGTATAAGCATTAGCTCAAATCAATAAATTCGTGAAAAAAGTGTCAGCAGCGTATGCCCAGCAACTTTTTTGCGCCTTATTATTATTATTATGGATACAATTCCCAGGCCAATTCAAGGCCTCTATAATTGTTCTTATTTACAAATTCAGATA
>JAUBWS010077999.1:0-12918 GCA_032270445.1 Darlingtonia californica
CATGACGATCCTATTCTAGCGTGCAAAACAAAAAATACGTACGAAGACATGACATAGCATTACCCATTTGTACGTTATTCATAAGGGCAAAAGATTTTCTCATGTTTTGTGGGCATAAACTCAAATGACCTTGCTGGTAGTGGGAAAACGTGGAACGTTCTGTTATTCCTGATTTTTCCAATTTCTAGGAAAGGACTTGATCGATCGCTCGTGTCCCACAACAATTTCTGTTCTGCAGCAACTCCATAGAGCAAATTTTACGGCTCTCAGTTTATTGGAAAAAATGTTTATTTAAAAGTTAGTGTGCGTTGCGTACATGTTACTTGTTTGTATTTTTGATCTTAATTTTTGTGCTGACACTTCTACATCAGCATTACTTTATGGTCTTCAAATAATTTGTACCTGTTTCTGCTAAAAACATTTTATGGTGCAGGTAATATGGCATAGTATGGGAGACTTTTGCATTTTACCTTGAAGTCCTCTTGAACTTGACACTTTGACATCGTTCTTTATCACTGTGTTTAGATTGAGTTTTACGAATTATTTGGTCATGATTTATAACTCAAAAGAGAAGATAAATGGTCCGTGCTATCTTACCCCTAGATGAATTAAGTAAGATTTTTTAACAATAAAGAACTTAAGCAAGTGTCCTGCTGTAGAGACTGTAGAAATAAAAACTGCATTGATGAACAGAGAAAGTTGGGATGACACATCCTTAGTCCATACCATACCTTCCCGCTTATGGCAAATATTAATTTTCCTGTATCAGAAACGATATCTTCTGTGCGAAGACTCAGGTACAGAGTAGAACATCCTTGGACATTGGACATTATCAGCCATGTAGTTAAGAGCTAAAAGATATAAAATTAGTTCTTATTCTGGTTTTACCAACTGAGAAATAATAATTTCAGTTACTTCTGTGATATGTAGTCAGAATAAGTGCCATGGATAACATCCTATTTTAGGAGGAGTGGGTTTAATAATTATTATTTACGATGATCTACCCAAGTAAACCTTTTCAGTTCTTCATGAACTGAGGATCGTGCCTTCCTGAAACATAAAGGAAAACTTGTGATGTTATGGTGAAGTCATTTTTACCACCAAAAGCATCGTGTCGGCGTCAAAATCTGAGTCTTAAGAAATCCAAAAAATCGACTACTAAGCTCAGCGCCTTCCACTCTATCACAGGTCTATTCTTGCTGCTATGCACCTCTGATAGCTCGTTTACAAAAATGTGTTTTTATGCACACCTTGAGCATTCTTTTCAAAATATATTTAATTTCTATGTTTCATTTTTGTAAATCTTGTGAAGATCACTGAAGCAAAGCAAAGCAAAAGCCTTGGTTTGCGATTAGCAGAAAATGGTATAAAAGCAAAAGAAAGACAAATGAAAGATACAATATAAGTATGTGCAATTGACGCACTGTGAAAATTAGCGATATGGTACAATTCAATTGTAATTAAAAGATTTTTAAGACCATATGTTACATATGGTAATTTATTTTTTCTTATGGAAACCAAATAAATAGGAATACCTGGGTGTCTTTAAAGTGCCTATAAAAAATTAAGGTGGTTTGACCACGACAAAGCTGTAAATAGCTACAATCTTGCAGACAAGTTAGATTAATCATATGTGTCTTAACTAGTATAATTTGCGTCAACTTGTAGGAAAGGATCGTTTTGTCAGTTAAAATTTCAATCTATACATGAATGATTACTGAGCGCCGATAGGTGCAAAAAATAAGTCTAAGAGTGAAACCAATTTTTTGCACTTAAACTTGGTTTTTGTAGTTTTGCAAGTTTAGTTTTTTCATTCGAATTAAGGATTTTTGGTGTTTGTTCATCATTCACGCCGTACATGATGCGAATTTTCGAGTTTGCACTCTAAATTCTAAAACATACCAGAAATTATTGACTTTGGGAAGGATGGAATGATTTGTGTTAAAATATCTATTGCGGGAGCGTGGGAGTCTGCAGAAGCAAAGTAGCTTGAGGGTTAAAAGAAAAAATTCCTTTTAAATGAATAAAAATTTGGCACTATTCATTTCAGTGAAAAGATTTGGCTAAATGGAGAATTATGATGGTTTTATATTTGGTTTTAATAACACTTATCATTTGCCAAGGGGATGTCATTAGAGGTTTGTAGTAAATTAACTACAGGGTGTCCCATAAAAATGTAGCCTCTCGTTAAAAAGGTCATCAGCAATAGCATAGAAAATTTTAGTTTCTCCTTTGTTTTGAGATGCGGTCTTTTTGATGAATTCTCATGACATTCTTTACAATAGGCTACATTTTTGTGGGACACCCTGTAGTTCTCACATTCTCCATATTCTGAAGTGAAGCAACGTATTTTCACTTGGGGTGGTGAAATGCCTGTTTAGACCTTTTTCACATAAGAAGAATTATATTATAAAGAAAATAAAGCGCAAAGGGCACTGTATACTATTAAATTCTACTAATGATATTTGGTATTATAATGGCATTTTTAAGAATTTTTCTCAACTTAAGTTGAGCTACTCCCTAAGAATGTTTGTTTGATTGTGAGTTTGTCTTTATGTCCTAATACTTTGGGACAGGATAGCGAAGCCAATATTAATCATATAAGTCTGAAATTTGGCACACTTATAGCTCGCATAAATACCCAAGGGTTTTTTCAATTTTTCAAAATTTTCATTTTTCCTTTAAGTTTCAAATTAGTCCAAAACCGTAAACTGTAACAAGGTAGTTTGAAAAGTTTAGATAGATAAATTTCTTAAGCTTTCCAAAAATATATATAATATTGTTTAACAAAAAATTAAATGAAAGAAAATATAGATATATATTTTTATTGTTGCCTTTTTAATGATTAAAATTATTATCATTTATAATTGTTAATTACCTACCACTTAACAATCGAGACAAGTCGATACGCTATTTTTTCATAATTCAAAGCAATTCTTTTGCCGCGATTACCACACTATTTCCATTGTACAAAATGTTTTATTTTTACAGGGTGTTTCAAAAATTGCCATTCTTGCTGTGCACATACTCTTTGCAATGCTTATGATAAATTCTCCTCATAATTTCCACAAAAGGCTACATTGTTTGAGAGTAGATGCGCGGTGAGCGCGTTACTATTATGCAAATTTTTTATGGAATTTTTTTTCGAAACTTTTTAAAGGGGGAGGGAGGGCACTACTACCCCTTCACCTGTTGTCTACGCCACTGGAGATTGCAACGTAAATGAAATGCAGCATCTAATTTATTCTATTTTTTGATAACAGGCTACGAAGATTCTCATCCATTAGACCTTGCCACTATTTGGGGACAAAATTATGCAGAACCAAAGATTGGAGTAAAAGAACCTGAACTTTTGGATTTATGTACAGAATCTCCATATGATACTATTATTGTTGGTTATGTGAATAAATTCTTTGATATAAATAATGGTAAGAACATCTTTGATAAAATAAGAATAGGGTTTCAAGAATAGAGCATTTGATCCGTATCATGGTATATGAAAGTTTGGAGAGTAAAAGAGACATTTTTTTTAAAAAGAGGGGGTTGATCAAACCAAACAAATCCATTCGTTACGAGCCTTGTTGTAGATTTTATCATTCCTGCTCCAGATTTATCTTATTGGTTTATTTTCTTACATATTAGGAAATTACCCAGGTATCGACTTTTCGGTTCATTGTCCAAACCAAAACATGAATGGAGTTGCAAGTTGTACAAACATTGAAGAAGCTATTAAAGTTTGTCATGATAACAACAAAAAGGTTTTGATTGGTATCGGAGGAGCTGGTGCACAACCAGAGCTTACAAGATTTGCGAATGAAAACTATGCAACAACGTTAGCGTCAACTATTTGGAAAATGTTCATGAGTGCTGTAGATGAAGGAGGCCAATTTCAACAAATACCAAGACCTTTTGGCAGGTATACATAATGCATATACTTCTATACACCTTTTAGCATTGTTTTGGGATTTTGAGCACACCCATGTCGGTATTTTGTTAATTTTAAAAATTTTACGGTTATTCAAAAATAGAAATGAAATTACCAATATTCAGTAGCGATGATAATTCAATTTAATTTTGCTATTGGTGTGTTGTCAGATATCTTCATGTCATTGCTTGAAAAGATAATGAGCACTAATTTTATACAAATTTAATGTAAAATGGAGTTTTCCCTTTTAATAATGTTGAGAACGTCCAAAGGTTAATAGGAATTTCTATGGTGAAACGCGACATTCAAGAAAACTGTATTTGGGTAATTTTTGCCCTCTATCCCCTCCCACGTCAAGTTTGAAAGCAATGAATTTGTGACGGTCTACGGGAAAAGGAGGCATAAAGCTATCCATAATTCACTTGTTTGCCTCAAAATCATGGAAAAACATCTATGGAGGAGTGCATTTCTATTTAAGTGACACGCAAATTGCGTGTCGTTTAAATAAAAATGACCTCCACCACAGACATTTTTTCATGATTTTGCAAGTAGGTGATGTATGACCAATGCCCCCTTTTCCCATGGAACGTCACATTTGTGCATGGTTATGATATTGTCTCTTTAGTGAGATCTTAGATGGTGTGAATATTGACATTCGCCACAGACATACAGAGTTTCTGAATATCTTCATACAACGATTGGACGAATTTAGGACAGTACAAAATCTAGCAAAGTCGATAACGATTACGGCGACTTGTAACTATCCAAATCCGTATTTGGGTCCGGGACCAGGAAAAATACTAGAAGATACAATTGTCACCGAAGCTATTGACAAGGTAATTGTGGTTATACTGAAATAAATATAAAATTTTGCTTGATATTTTTATTCAATTCCTACACAAGTAATCACCAGGATCCCTGATATGTGGAGTTCTTATCTGAAATTATTTTGAAAGAAAAATATTTTCAAGGCTACTTTCGGTAAAGTTTTCAAACATGTTTGAGCTATTAATCGTAAAGTTCAAAGATATACTAAAATTTCCAAATGCCTATCAAAATGAGCAAGATACATTGTATAGCTTAAAAATTGTCTTAAATGCGTATAGCATATCTAGCGGTAGACCTTGTTCCGGAATGGGAAATTGAAATCCGTGTCGTACGTTCAAAGATTGGACGTAAATTCTTTTTAGAAGGCCTGTACAATCTCATCTAATATTAGGCAAATACAGTCTAGAAAGAGTCTGGAAAGGGATATTGAAATAACTTGAGTCCTTTTTGAAGGGAAAGCAGCTTATTCTGAAAATTTTCTTTTTAGTTATATGTTCTGTTTATCAAAGAATCATGTTGTGTTGTTGGTAGCCCAGGTTACAAGGCATCAATGCAAGGTTGGAATACGTTTTCAGCTCGAACTGAAACTGATCTTGGCTTAGGTATTGCATCAAATCAATACATTTCACAACCACAGTGCTACAATCCAGCCAATAGAGTTGTTAACTCTATCAAGGTACTTTTATTGTTGATTATAGGAACCTTCAAACTACCCTCAAACTCTCACCCATTTATCTTTTATGAAAATGTTTGATGACCTGCATGTTGTAGTCCCCCTATAAAATATAGGACAAATGTATGAAAAGAATCAGCCTGAAAGGAATTAAGTTCACAGGACGTTTTTTAAATGTAATCTATTTTAAAGCAGCCTACCCCGGTGTCCAAGGGTTCTCAACTAGGGATACTTAGCTTGATCCATTCTTTATCTTACCCTTATTACTTCACTATAACAATATATGTTGCTTGGAAGAATATGAGTTGATTCATGACTTAACGGATACCTTCTTCAAAGTGCGCAGAAATTCGTGGTGTTTAAATCATGAAAATGCAAGAAAAGTACCGTTTTTCATTAAATAGAGTTTTCACTGTTTTGCACTGTTTTAAAAATCTTTCCGAGAAGTTCTTTGGGGAAATTTCTTTAGTTCATTTTGCCTTACGTTGAAGATTCTACAAGTTGTTTTCGTTCTTGTTTCAGGGCTGGCAACAGAAAAATTCTTTGTTATCAAGTATTATGTTAGTAGATAATTCATTCGATATTGCCAACAATAGAAGATATGTGTATAGCACTGACATTGAACGTATTTATTCACAACCCACTCAACCAATTTTGCTGGCAACGCCTTCTCCCATTACCAAACCACCGGAAGTCATTGATGAATCAGAGCCGGAAAATCCCGTTGAACCAGATACACTAGTTGAGCCGGATACGCCAGTTGAGCCGGATACTCCTGTTGAGCCGGATACTCCAGTTGAGCCGGATACTGCAGTTGAGTTGGATACTCCAGTTGAGCCGGATACTCCAGTTGAGCCGGATACGCTAATTGAACCAGTTACTACGCTTGAGCCTGTTTCCGCCGACGATGAAGAGGAAGAGCCGATAGAACCACCGGAAGTGACTGAAGTAGAAGTCCATACAACTTTAAGACCACTTTTCAATACTGCAGACAATCTCATCATAGGTAAGCAAATGTTTCACTCTAGTAGTGATTCAATAATGTCCGATGCACAGAAACTATCGTATCAAGACTATGTATTAATATACGGTAGCTAGTGTGCGGAAGTTTTCTGCAGAATTTTTCACTTTGACGTTCTTCAATATCAATTGTACATTTGTTTCCCAAAACTTGTGGTTTTAATTTTAAAGCACTCTTGTGCTGCAGATGAGTGACAAAGTTTGTTCATTATGACTGCAATCATTCCTTAAGTTAGCTTGCAGACCTACAGTTAAATGAATGAGTATCTAAAGAGAAAGTGACAAAGTCCCAATTTTTACTAATCTAAAAAAGTTCATATGTTTCATTTTAGACAGTACAATGTTAGCTACACGACCACCTGCCACCAGAGCACCTCCACTCATACCTGAAGTCGCTGCAGGACGCGTACCTCCAGCGGGTTTAGGAGGTTGGGCACAAGCTGCAGAAGTTCAAAAGAAACATAGATCTAATTGTACGAATGGAAACATGAACAATTACTTGAAATTAAAATGTATGAACCCAGATACGAGGAAACATCATGGAAGGAAAGGGAAAAAGAGACGACGGAGAAAAAAGAAAAAGAAGAAGGGAGTTCATGTGAAATTCAAATCATCTTTCAAGCCGAAATATATTCCAATAAAACAACAATCTTTTGTCAAGAAGAAAAAACGTAAATCAAAGCAGAAGAAAATTGACATCAACTTCAAATCGAAATTCAAGCCATCCATGATACCGGTATCACAACAACAGAAGTTTGTGAATAAAAAAAGAAAGACTAAGAAAAACAAAAAAGCAAAAAAAATTGCTATTAAGTTTGAATCAAAATTCAAACCAAAAATTGTACCTGTGACGAAATAGAGCGTAGATATATCTAGTGTAGCACGTGAATTCATTCCTGGAGCTTTGATAAATACATAAAATAGTATTAAATAATATACTTAGTAGATTTTTTAAAATAGTATTAAATGTTATACTTAGTAGATTTTTAAAAATATGTTTTGTTACGTTATATTTTCCTTTAAGCGATATCAAATGTCACCATATTTTTAATATTTCATTTACTTCACTAGAGAAATTTTGTTGTACTGTTGAGTAATGACCAAACACGATGCTGTGAGTGGAGGAGGGGCACGAGAAACTACACCCACTGGAAATATTTTCATTGTGACTTTCCTCCTTGGATTGCTTAAATATACCGAAAAATTATATTTTTGCACTAACTTTCCTGCTTTTACACCATGCCAAATTAGCCGCTCAAAATTGACAAAACTTATCAATGTCTCTGGTGATGAGCAGGCTTACGGCGTAGAAATCTTTACTATAGCAACATCTTAGGGTTGCATGCAACTTTTTGCAAGGTTCTACTAATGCATGATTTTTATAAGCTTCCGTCATTTTATCCAATGTTTGATGTATTATCTTCACGCTAAATGATGTTGGCAAAGACTACGACGTCAAAAATACCATTTCTTTACCCCATATCTCAAACGAAAAAAAGTCAATATATCAGTAAAAGCTGCTTTCAAAATTAGAATCTTTTTGGCTGTTCCAGATTATATGCATATTAGTATTATTCATATTATTCACTTAGATCCTTTCTGAAACCATAAACATCAATATTTAGCTCATGATACTTGACTTTATGATAATGCTTTTATTTATTTATACCATCCTCTAGAGCTGTCGACAAAAACAAATGTATTCATATCAAGATCACCACTAGGTTTTTCTAACTTTGCTATGGAAGACACATCACATAAGACTTGTATGTTCTTTGTTCTCATTGCAATGAAAATTGTGTTGGCAGAGTAAGGTCTGAAATTTCAACAAAAATTACATTAAAAATGACAATATTGCTTGATGATTTCAATTTTTAATTTGTTTAATAAACACCTGTGTAATAAGAAATCCATCCCTTCAAATTGTAAATATTTGCGTAAACAGTGTATTCGTTGTATTGTGAACTGCAATCTTTTGATCCCCAGCTAACGGCACCATGCAATTCCCAGTTTCGGCCATTATGGCAAACAAAAGGACCACCACTGTCACCTTGGCAACCACTGGTTCTTGTACTTCCATATCCAGAACATAAACTTGTTGCACCAATGGGCATGTTAGGAGACACTCGCTGAAATACAAATAATTGATGATACGTTATAGAAGGAGACGTAAAGTTATTGTCCCTACTCATTCTTCTTAGGCATAGGAGAATTCGATAATAGCGCAATACTGTCGAAACCTCAAATAAAAATCATTATTTCAATTTGAGCTATGTGAAATTGAATTAAGAGTTTTCCACAAGATCTGGTTATAATGCATTGAGCCGAAAATTCCGAATGTCAATTCTTACACCTTCCGTCTCTGTGAAGACGAAGACACTATATCTTGGTAGATGAAGGCTATAATCTGATCTAACAGCAACCGAAAATATTTTTTGTCAATTCTATGACTTGTAATTGATAAATATTCAAGCTGTTGGTAACATTGAATTGTTATTTTACTTACTTTCATGTAATATGCACATGTGTTCTGATTAATAACAGGCATTTTAGCCTGTTGAAGTGTGTGATGCATTCCTTGTGCGTAGCGGCTAATTCTTCCCCAGCCTAGGCGAGATATAAGAGTGTGACTGTTGGTTACTGGTGTGACTTAAGTTGGATGCATTGCCTACTGCCTAAAATTCTCAAAATTTGAATTGACCGTTGATAATTTGAGACGTTTAGTCTCGTCAATGTTGAAATAGAATGGCAGCACGCAGGATTGCAATTATGATTGTGAAATTAAGTAGTTGTTGCTTTCATTAACAAAGAGAGATAAATATTCTTAACTACCATGGAAGTTTTTTTTAAATTGAAAATATACGGTCATCGTTGTATTAGATGTTGGAGATTAAAGCCAAGACTTGATTTCACTCTAATTAACCACTTCTGTGACGGGAATTTTCAAAATTTTGGGAATCTTCGGAGATTTAGAGTCTATTTCTTGACCGGGGACCGCTCCCTGGTACATGGGTCGCGGAGCTCCTAGGTCACTACTTAGGGGTCCAGGACTGTAAAAAAAATTAAAATCCCATGAGATTGCATTGTTGCAGATGCAATTCGTGCATGTCAACAGCAAATTTCACTTAATTAACCACTTAAATGCCTATGACTTTTTTTCTTCCCTCCGTAAAATTCCGGTTCCGGCGCGACAGATCTATTTTTGCCCTCGCGCTAATGGTTTTTCTTAAACGGACTATGAAATAGTCTAGACCATAGGTTGTGACTGGTGGTGTTGCAAAACATATCAAAATTTTCATACCAGTGATATAGCATTCTTTTCCAACTGTTGCATGTGCTTGTGGTAAACAGATTGGTTGAACACCTGTATTGAAAAGGATAGGCGAGGAGACACGGATTAAAGCAACATCATTTTGCATGTGATGAAAAGAGAACCCAGGGTGAGCAATTACTTGTGATGCAGAATATGTCCTTTCATATGTATCTCGGTACATGGTATGGTGGTCTCCAACACTGAAAAAACAACCAATAATGAATGAATTTACATTGAACTCTTCCATTGTACCCGCGGATTGAGAGTGTTTGTTTTTACTGAATGTTTCGTACCGATCACTGGAAAATTAAATTTGAGGGACATACCTCTTAGGGAATTCTGTTATTTTGAAAAAATGTATAAGTTACACTCTGGAAATTTACCACTACAGAATTTCATTAGTTTTTTGACTACCTCTATCAAATTTTCTTTTTTTAGAAACTCCCATTATCTATGTTATACATTTATCAATTTCCTTGCCTATTGACTCTTTAAGCATTCTTATTTCAGTTTCATTTTACTTATTTGCTTATATTAGGTCTAAATCTTAAAGAATTAATTAAATTAAATTTCTGGACGCTGACATGAAATAATCTAGTAAAGTTTGGTATCAAAGGAAATCTGTCTGTTGTGTTATGGCTAGTTTTTATACTTACGTCACAGAAAATCTGTAAGCACCATTTGTCCTGCCAGTCCTCTGATCATTCACACAATGAGCAGCGGTGACGATCCAATGGGGACTGATAATTGAACCGCCGCACATCGGTCTACCACCAAATTTCAAAAGTATTTGCCATGGCCAGGAGTTGGGTACTGCATTATTACCACCAATCACTCGGCTGTGTGCCACATTCGGACGTCCACAACCTGTATCAAAACAAACAAATTATCATGGACAATAACGACAAAATGTAGATAATTCCCGAATTTATTTTTTGTAAAATCCTGCCTCCTTTTCATGCAGTTCTCCATGACGTAGAGGCCCCAAGAGATGTGTATTAACGTTGAATTGGCCAAATTCACGCTTTGAGTACGTGAGCATTTGTAGAGACACAATACAAAACAACTCGCAGATGTGATTGTCACATAGATCCGTATTGCTATTGTACCCATGCACATTTAGCAATAAAATCCTAATAAAGCCATTAGATATTGGCGAGTTTTATATTCACGATCCACCATAACAAACTCGCACCTTAGATAAAAACCTACTAAAAAACTCATTGGAAATTCTATTCAATAGCATACATTCATTCCAGTTGTTGTAAAATTCCCTATAAAAACGGTGTCTTGTAAACGGTTGTGAAGTTGGCTCATTACCCTTGAAAAAATTAAAGATACTTTTTTTCCTGCATAACAGTATCATTATACTCAATGATATATCTTTGTTATATTTTTATACCCAAACGGAAAGTATTGCCCTTTTTATTGACGGACGGGGGTCTGATGCTGGAAATTCCAAAATGGACTCCGTCAGAGACTACTGAAAGTGAAAAAAAATATAGCCTGTGGGTATTCTTCTGATAAAGACTTTTTAGACAAAACACCTACGTTGGAATAGTTTTTACGTAAAGGAATTCCTTTACCAGCTACTCATCCCCATATCCGGTTTTGGGTAAGTGTTTACCGTGAAATATTTTATAAGCAACACCTGGATGCATCACTTATTTAAGAAATAACATTGCTACTTACCTGAAACTAAAGTGGCTACACCACACAGTAACAAAACGACGGTAAACATTTTCAAAATTTACGTTTCCCAAAAGAAGAAAATAAATGATGTATCAAAAGCGCTGTCATTATTTAACTCTTCTCGCCGTCAATATTTGGTCAACTGGTAAGGTTTTTTATAATTAAAACTATTGATGGTGCATTTATTAATTAAACGCAGATTCAGTTTCAGCAAAAGTCTATTTGGCCAATTTTGTAAAAGATTTTCAATTTTGTGTCCACATTAAATGTACTTTTTAAATACATCTGTCTGCACTGGTTAAATTACAACTGAAAAATAAACATACATTAAACTGTTTTTGTTGAAAAAGCAAACACTATGTTACCTATTGAAAATAAATGCTCATTTTAGCCAATTATTGAACATTTTTATTTACTAGTTTTTAATTTCTTGTTCACAATAATGTCAAAAGTTACCTCTTTTCATAAGTACATAAGTGAATTTAGGGATGAAAGAAATAACATACCCCGCAGACTCCCACCTCCGCTTATAATAAATTTTTATTATAAGTTTTAAACGGTTTTTGGGACCCTTTGTGGGACTGTTTTTAAACATTTCCCAAAATTTATTAAAATCATAACCTTTGACGGAACTGAACCCAAAATGCTGTGATTTTGTGACTCTTAACAGGACTTGGAAGTGCAAGAATAAATAAGGGTATGGCACATACGGGTGGCACATACCCCATATGGTTGAGGACCCCTCCCCCTCCCCCCTAGATCCTAGTTGTGCTAAGTTAGAGCTAGATTAGAATTAACTAGGTATAGATTTGAGACTTTATATTTTTTCTATATAAATAATTTTTTGTAGGCCCCTTCTTGCTCTCATTGCTACTAATGAAAATTATGAGCAACATACATATCCATCATTTTCTTCAGTATATTCTCCAGAACTGTCATCAACACAGAAGTTTCCTTCTTAGAAAACACATGCAACTTGCAACTTTATGGAAATGATATCGATTGTCCATTTTCATTACACCTAACGGTATATTACACAGTTAGTTATTTCCATTCTATTTAAAAATTAAAATTCATTGAATGAAAATTTTCAATCAAACCAGGGTGCAAATTAATTATTCACGTTCTAATTTTGGTTAATCATTTATGAACTCATACCGCCGCAGACATAATGAAGTACGAGGATTAAAGTGCTCAAAAAAATTGTCCTACAATCTCGAAGAAAAATCACAAAAAAATGCAAAGCACGGATCACGGAAATCACGGAAAAGAGAAAAAAATCACGAATCAAAATTAGAAAATCACAAAAAAAGTCAAAAGAAATCACATGTAAAATAAAAAAATAAAAAAATCTCAGACAGCAGATTTTGGAGTACTTTACACCTCCATGGATGATTGTTATGTTCATTTTAATTTGTCTTATGTCGATGCTAAGTTCTATCTCCTATTATTATTATTATTATTATT
>JAUBWS010078021.1:0-12913 GCA_032270445.1 Darlingtonia californica
CGTACATCATACATCAAATAATTTGTCTAAAAACAGACATTTTTCCAAAAAAAAGTGTTGCATAAGGTGGGGCACTGAAATTTGTCCTGCAACAGAGATTTTGCTCATTTTTTGTCCCGGGAGCACTGCAACAAAATAGATTTGATCTATTTTGTTGAAGTGCTCCCGAGACAAAATTTTTGCTCCATTTGGCTTTTTTTGCTCCATAGCAAAAGAAATTAATATGGCGGCACGAGTAAAAATTTTTTGTGCGCATGCAATGGGGCATGTTTTGTTGCATGCGCATGGAAAAAATCCCTCGTCCCGCCTTAGCTTAACTCACTACAACTCCACATTTTTTAAGAAAATCATGCTATCACGCTACAAATTTCCCATGACCAATCATGTCATGTGATAACTAAAAACATGTCTGATGAATAAATAAAACACTGCACACAGAATATTGATTTAGAATAGTTCTCTCTAAAAATGTCTCCTGTGCTCAAGCTCATTCAGCTTATTCCACCTGCAAATTTAAAATCTTAGAAACACAAGATTTGTTTTCAATTTATAATTACATCCCATTAAAATTACCATAATAGAAGTGATTGGATTAACAAGGCAGGATTAACAAGGCAAATCACAAAATAAGGATTTGGGGAGACTCTTATTTACACACCAATGCGCAAAGACCAACAAAAATTGGTCCTATCACGCTGAACATATTCAGAGTGAAGTGTACCATTTCCAGATTGGAATAACATATCGAGACGGCACAACGCTTTTAACAGTGGAGAGGTCAAGACTGAGTTTTCTTGACAAAAGTGCCATTTTTTGCATTATATGTAAAACATAAAGTTGTGGTGAGGTGAATTAAGCCCACCTAGCCTTTCTATTAGTGTCCTCTTCCTAACATGAGAATTATTGAAGCTAAATGGAAGACTAAAAACAGCTCTTATATATGAAATAAAAACTGCTCTAAATACCACTCAGGAAAAACTTTAGATTAGATATACTTTAAAAACTTTAGAAACTTGTAGTATGGCGTTAGATTTGAAATATCAACACTATATAAATAGGATATTTCATAGTGATGCCAGTGAAGCACATTGAAATGACATCTCACTGCAAAGCCATGAAATCACGGAGCTACAAAGCCACTTAATTTAAGAAATAAATTTTATTGGGTTATTCTAGTGAATTCTAGCAAACTTTTTTTTTTTTTAAATACGCTTTGACTCCTCTAGTCCTGTATAAATGATCTATCTTGCATCAACCATCTGATCAAGATCTTCGCACATTATCAATTATCATATATTGTCACATATATGTAGTTCAGAAGCTGAACTCTTCTTCCTCACCCCACACTACAAACCTTGATATACCTAGGAAGGAAGAGAGAAGTGATAAACTGTTAGGAATTTTGTGGGATGAAAACTTGGACGTTTTTGTTTAAGATGATATCGTCACAAAAGCCAAGAACTTGTTCTTACGAAAAGAAACGTTCTACGAATAGTGTCGTCGTTTTATGATCCACTTGGCTTGATTCAGCCAATCATCGTGTCGCTAGAAATCTTGATGCAGGACACTTGTAAACACAAACTAGACTGGGACGACATTTTACCTGAGGAACTTTTAAATCGCTGGAACGCCTCCATCTACAATCTAGAAAAGTTAGAAACATCATCTAATAATCACAGATTTGAATCAGATGGTACCATTGTTGAACGGGTACTACACGGAATTTGTGACGCCAGCAAGCAAGCGTATGGTGCTTGTGTTTACGTGAAATCTCTACATGATTCGGGAAAATCGAAACTAACATCCTGACATAAAAAACCCGAGTAGCTCCCATCAAAGAACAGACTATACCGCAATTAGAATTTTTATCTGCTCTTTGATTAGCACTCTTAATGAACTCTGTAGAAACCGCAATGTCGAGAAACGTACCATTTACACGAAAGTTGTACTGGACCGACTCTCAAATCGCTCTCGCCCAGATAAAAGCATCCAACAAGGAATTAAAACAATTCGTCGTAAATCGCGTCAACGAAAACTCACCGAAATCAATTCCTGGAACTATGTGCCGACAAAGTCAAATCCTGCTCATGTAATCACTCGATTTCAAGATCATCCACGTTTTGAAGAAAACGTACTATGGTGGAAGAGATATGATTTCCTCCGCTACTGTAGACAGTACGTTACAGATAAAACAACTTTGGAAAGTTTACCTGATGAAACATTCTCAACAAACGTCTCACTAGCCGCTCAACAGACAAAGGTAAACTTAGACTCTCTCGTAGACATTGAAAGATTCAACCCTTACTCAAAACTACTACGAGTTACGAGTCCAACGATTCATTAACAATCTAAAGAAATCTCGCAGACAAGAACAGATCGATTCAACTACCTATTTTTCTGAAATTTTCATAAAATTTTCATTTAAGTCTTGCTTCGGTAGGCTTGACCTATTTTGGGGTCTTTTTATAAGCTTTCAAAGTCTGAAGCCTAAGTTATGATCTAACATAGAAAAAAAAATTACCAAAAATCCAAAGTGTTCATGACATACCCAAGAGTCAATAACTAAATTAGGTGAAATTATTTGAGATATTATTTTGGACTCGTATAAACAGCTATGGTCACACCCTACACCATAATGAGCTTGCTAAAACCTACATGCAAGACACTGTAAAAGGAGGAAAAAAAATGTGGTAGGTCGAAAAAGAATTGGAGTGATAACTTTAAAGAGTGGACAGGTCATTCACTGGCACAAGTGACAAGATTGGCTGGTAATCAGGAAGAATGGCGAAAATTAATATATGTACGTCAAATTACAGGCAAATGTTGGCTTGCTCATACGTGATTTGTTTAGATCAACGACAAAATAAACAACTTGGCTTTTGCCGAAAATAATATCCAGGACACGCGTTTCTCAGTGATTATTGTTTGCGACCAATGTTTTTGCTTATTTTAATCGTGACCATTGATAGCGTGAAAGTTAAATATTCCCTCAGGACTCATCAGTTATAACGAATATTTTTATTTATAGAGATGGTATATTTTATATGTGGATTTTGTACGTATAGATAGTGTTCTGTATAAACATAAAACTTCAATTTCTGAACTGATGTATATTTTTTGTTTTGTGGTTTCAAAATAAATGTTCAATAATGAATGATACTGTTTGATCTACTTCTTTATATGTCCTTTTAAGAAAACACATCTACCATCATGAATGTAATAACTATTGCTCGTTCAACCTCGTTTTTTAAGTATGCGTAAATTGGCGCAAATTTTGAACTCTTATCACGTGATTATATCTATGAAAAACTACCAACAAAACGGAATGCTGCGAACGCTCGTCGACTCCGCAGCGCTGGAGGGTGTCCTAGCTAGATCTAGCATTGAAGAAAAAGATTTTTGCTAGTTTGTGCAAGGCGACATCACCACCGCAATCAATGTACGCTGTAAGCAGGACTTGACTCGAGAAGCGCTAAGGCATTTTGTTATTAGATTATAAAAAAACGAGCTAGACACTCTCAGTAGTTTGGACACATCTAAACCATTTTGGTATTGTCATAATTCATTTTGACCTGAAATGACAGTACTTTTTGGCTGAAATACCTAAAAATCGGGTAAATTTGGCTATGTTTGAAATGGTTAGTTAAATACTCCAAGGCATTTTGTTATTCGATTTCAAAATAAATAAGTCTAGACACTCTCAGTAGGGTTGTTTAGAAACACCTAGGCCATTTTGGTATTGTCATAATTCTTTTTGACTTAAAATGACAGTACTTTTGAGCTAAAATACCGAACAATCGTGAAATTTGCCTATGTCCAAACTGGTTAATTGAATACTCTAAGGTATTTGATGATTAAATCTCAAAATAAACGAGTTAGAGACTCAAGGTAGGGCTGTTAGGACACACCAAAAACTATTTAGTATTGTCATAATTCTATTTGACCTGAAATGACAATACTTTTGAGCTAAAATATTGAACAATCGAGTAAATTTGCCTATGTTCAAGCTGGTTAATTAAATACTCTAAGGAATTTTTGTTTTTAGATTTCTAATTAAATAAGCTAGACACTCTCAGTAGGGTTGTATGGACTGACCTGAACTATTTTGGTATTGTCATAATTCATTTTGACCTTAAATAGCACTTCTTTTGGGCTAAAAAACCAAACAATTGGGTAAATTTGCCTTTGTCCGAACTGGTTGTCTAGGAAAGGTTAGTTGGCTGCTCCGTTGACTGTAGATTTCTCCTTACTATATTAAACTTCACAAACATTCCCCGACAGATTTAATTTCACCTAAAACCCCTCCAAATGAGCTTAGTGTTGACAACGGAGCAGCCAACTAACCTTTCCTCGACAACCAGTCGACAACCTAAGTCACCAGAGTTAATACGGAAATCAGACGAAGCAAAACATGCGATTGGTATGATTAAACAACAGCAGACAAATCGAAATAACGTTTCTCAGGATCGTATAAGAAGATAACTTCAAAACAGTTCTACAGGTTTAAGCAAATATTCTCCAGCTCCTTAATTATCTCTATTTTTCTTAATAACAACGTTCTCCAGTATCTTAAGTCTCTTAGATAACGAGATAAACAAGAGAAAAGCACAAAAATTTCTGATCAAAATATCAAATAACTCCTCTTTTATCCATCAGCTCAATGGGAAGTTACGTCTCGCCTCTTAGAAAATTCTCTCATTACTGTTCAGCTAAAATACGAAACATGAAGATTTGCACGTTCTGCACTCCGTCGCAGTAGTACGCTCTCAAATCAAAGTGTTTCTATTATTCGGGCACGTTGCCTCTCATTAATCATTAATGTTTTTGACACTCCCATAATTAGGGATGAGAATCTCCAATTAATGTTCCGCTGACAACCTCTCAATCGTACGTCTGCGTCATTCACTGTCCACAACAGCAACTTGTCTGGACCTCCTTGTGCTGTTGGTAGTTTTATCGTCAGAGTCCGTGACATAATCGTTGATAACATCATGGAGGTTGTCCTTGATACTATCTGCCTTCAAGCTGACAAAATAACAATACCAAAATAGTTCAGGTCTGTTTAAACAACCCTACTGAGAGTGTCTAGCTAATTTGATTTGAAATCTTAAAACAAAAATTCCTTAGAGTATTTAATTAACTGAGTGGCCAACATCCTGCGCGTAACATCCACTTGGTCACCACCCATACCAACCTCCCTACCCTGGGAACCCTCACGTATATCACAAGCTCTAGGGGTTTTGGACTTACCAGATCAGGGGCGTATCCAAGGTAGGTCAAATAGGTCAAATGACCTAGGTAGGTAAATTTTGATAAAAATTGTCAGCATACAAAGTTAGATTAAAATACAAAAATTTCTCTCTTAACACTTATTTGAAAGTATTCACATTCTGACGACAGCGAGTGAAGATCGCAGCGGAGATTGGCTGCGTTTTCTTTTACACTTCTTGCGCGGCGTGTGATTCAAAAAGATAAGCTTTAGTTCGTGAAAAACACCCGACCTGGTTAACGATACGCCTGACCTAGGTAGCGATGCGCCTGACCTAGTCGCCCTAGTTTCGGTTTAGTACAGATTCTCATAAAAGTTCAAACGCCTGACCTAGGTATCCTAAATCTGCACAATCTGCAAATTACTCTTTTTGATGATTAGGCATAAAATGATTAATCGACATGAACGCCTAGCGGACAGGCAAAAAAAGTCTTCAAGAAAGATGCTTCTGTCAGTCTGTTGTCTGTTGCTGCAAAGGAAGAGAAATATTTGAGCTATTTACTGTTAAATCATTCATATTGGGAGTAAAAACACAAATGAAAAGAAGGAAAATGTTTGCATGTGTAGAGACAGCGCATTTGCATTGAATATAGACCAGGCATATTTTGAGGTAGGTACCACTTCTTTTGGAAAGTAGATTTGGTTCATTGCTATCAAAAATAGCATGATTCACAGGTTTTCAATTAGCCGTTTTTGAGATATCTCACTTTGAAAATTGCAAATTTCTGCTGACTCAGCATTTTTTAAAGAAATTTAAAGAAATTTGCCGCCTACTTTCCAAAAGAAGTTACATGGACTGAAAGTCTAACCATTTTTTGCTGACGTCAGCAAAAGATCGGCAAAATTAGCCAATTTTCGGCTTTTAAATTTTCATATCTCAGCATCAAATTGTCAAAATTTAGCAAATGACCCCATTTTTCTCATCTACTGTGCTGTGTAAAATGAATGGTGAAGAAGAAGAAAGGGTCATGCTTTATCTACTGGATCAACCAGAATGTTGAAATTCAAACTTTTGAAATTCACTCTCAAAGGGGGGACTATTGACAAAATTTTAACCCCCTTATAAGACCCCCAGCAGGGCAATGCCACCTCCTCAGATCACCCACCTCCGATTTTTGTTATCTCCAATGGTGTACCTAACCACCTGAGTTAGTCAGAATTTCTCCCTTTTAAGGTGGTACCTACCTCAAAATATGCCTGATCTAATAGAGCTGTGTGGGTAAAATGAATGGTGAAGAAGAAGAAAGGGTCACTCAAGAAAATCAGAAAGCTTAGAAAATCAGCCTGGAAAACTTGCAACATTTTCTCATCCTTCCAATATCCAGTTGCTCTGAATTCATCCATACACCGGATGCTGTACACAGATGGAAAATATATAGATGATTTGTACGACCAGTTATAATTAGTCTGGATGGGAATGCATCCTATCTGGCCCAGAAGATTTTGAGTTTGCTCGAAACATCTAATCTAAATGACAATTTTTTGCTATATATTTGAAATTTTACTGGCAAACGTAGCTAGCAATTGGAAAGATTGGGGACGTAGCCTTGGAAGCCAATTAGAGAACAATTTAGGAAAAGTAAAGTTACATTCTTTTTGGGAATGTTTCTTGGAACTTTTTTGACTGGACATTTCTTGGACATTTTTGAGTGACATGGGACAGCGTAACTATATGGAGGTCTTTTGACAGTTTATGTCCCATCTCATTCCTGTTGATGGAAGAGTTGTTTGAGATTCCCTAAAATGCTAAGATGTTTTTCATGTGTGAGCGAGTAACCACAATTGACGATATTGTGATATGGCTTGAATTTATGGACTGATATCATTATTTTTATTTGATGGCAAATTTAGAAGTACGTCACACAAGCTAGGAGGAGAGACAGAAAATTGTAATTTTCTTTGCACCAAAATAATGTACAATGAATGACATTTTAATGACTTTTGTCCCTCTTTGGGCTTGTGTGACATTAGCAGATGCTACTTTCATGTTTTATACAGGATACATCCTCCTGATGCAATGATGTTTATAATTATTCTCAGTAAACCAGACTTTCTTTTGAAGCCGTTAAAAGCCACATTTCAGGCTAACAATAACGAGTAAGACTTTTTATTCGAATATCAAACATATGTTAGGATTTAAGTTTTTAAGGCTGAAAATGGTTTGAGGGGTTCTGAGATGAAATTTTTAAGATATATATGTTAAAGAGCTAGAAATTCTGTTCAAAATACTGTTTACAGTTTTTCAATACTTTTTCTTGTTTGTGCAGGCGGGGGGCAAGCAGTTACTACATGACACCATGTGTATATAGTTACTGAACTTGAGAGCGAACCGACAGACACCACCACCCCGATCAGTTACTACACTGTGTAGTAATTGTTTTTGACCCAAAAAAATGCAGATACCACCCTAAAAAACCTAATTTGCAGTATTTACAGTGATCAACACAATGTGACAACCCACCCCAGGGTTAAACATGATTTTTGTAATTATCTTCATGGTAGTTTCGATCAAAATTGGAATAAAACTTTTTATCATGTTTACATCTTTTCACATAAATAATTATCTATTGTTCTAAGAATGTATTTTTTATTTATTTCACTCAATTAAGTTTTCAACTGTTTCACAAAAAGAATAAAACTACACATATATACGCAGGAAATAGTGAAAATTATGACGTTTACTACACTAAATAATAATTGTTACTTGAAAAATTTTCTACAGGTACCACCCTTAATACACTTACTACACCAATGTAGTAACTGATTTGGTGAAAAAGTGGCCCCACCACCACGGTAGTAAGTGTCATGGTGCCTTGTAGTAACCCCCCCCCCCCCCTGGTTTGTGACATTATTTGACGGTTTTCATTGATCCTTTTTTATAAGAAAGATAACCACTTTTGCTTTCCATATAGGGAAATTAACAAATCTGTCTAAAACATTTAAGGGAATCTGCTGAAGGTTTTATTATTCTGATGCATCTGTTTATTGTTGACTGTGTTTAGTGTTCTATTCTATTTGAAAATAAATTTTTTTTAAAAGTTGTTCGTTTGTTTTCAGCATTTATTATTTGTTCAAAATTTAAAGAAATCAGAAGTGTTCTTAAAAAGTATTTGCTTGTATTTTCCAGGAATTTCCTCCCCTTCTATATCCTAAAAACGAAACTAGAATGTAAAAAAAAACATTGGATTGTTTACTTTTCTGCACAATGTTTAGCATGCTAGTCTTTCTTTTCTATGGCAACCATTTTTGCATAATTTGAAAACTGTACCGAGATGTACATCTAATGAGCTAGTCAAGTGTGAGCATGAGTAAATGATGGCTGCTGTATGAGGAATTATTTCAGACTAAACTTTAGTCCCTAGGAAAATGTTTTTATGTTGGAAGTCTAGTTGCTCATAGGCTGAAATTCATCAATGAGAATGAACTTCATAAATAAGATAAGTTATTCTTTTCAAGTTACTATGCTATTAAACGCCACCTTAAGATGGGCGGCATCTTTCAGGGTAGGCGTTTTAAGTAAGCGTTTGATTTTGAAGCAGGGGGTGGGTAAGGGCAATGGCCCTCTAAATTTTTTCCAAAGCAAAAAAGAATTGGGAGCAATTAACACAAAAACAACTATCTGTCTCTTCTCCTTTACATTGTGTGTTGTTAAATTTAGTGCGTTTTGAGCCAATCTAGAGGGTGTAATATTCAAACAATATCCTCCGATATTATATCATATGTGGCCTTCACTTTCAAAACTAATTTGCCGGCACAGACCTACCTAAAAAAATCCTGGATACGCCCCTGCCAGATGTTCACTCTTCTGTGTTAATGCTTTTGTTGCCATTGATTTTTAATGGATACAGTCTTCTGAGTGGACGAGTGATTGTTGTTGTTGCCTTACTTTTATCAGTTGTTGTTTTCAGCTTGGCACCTCTTACTACGTTGTCCTTGCCAATAATCAGCCCAATTACCTTCCCCAACTCCATTGTTCATTGGTTTTGCTTGTGTGAGTGAGTTCAATGAGAACAACATCCCCAATTTGAATCTTGAGCAGGCTTCTTTTTGAAGCCATCTTGTGTTGCACCCTCAGCTCGATAAAATACTCACTGGACTACTTTTTCCAAAATTTGTCAAATTTCTTTTCTTAAGGTAGCCTCAATTTGTTTCACACGTTGAATTGTATCATCTTGATTTATGTCTTGATAACTACTATGCATGTCTTCTGTTTTGTTCATCATGCATCGACCAGTATGTAAGTGTGTGTGTCAAAGGTTCTTCTACATCATCCTCATCAATATGTCAGTGGTCTTTTATTGATAACCTCTTCCTAGCACCATTATGATACACTCTCTCATGGCAATCACGAAATAATCAGTTCAATAGCATGATCCTTTGCGGGGAGAAATATAGGAAATCTTGTGTCAAAGGCTAAGTTCCTTCTCTTGTCGTACATTGTCTTGAAGATTTTTGCATGTGCAATCTCTTCTGCACATATCTCTCTCATACATCAGTTGCGTTTCTTCTACATCGATTGATAAAGCGTAAACTCCATGCTGTCATTCCAAGAAGACGCCAAAGTGAACTATACTGCTCTTGATCAATGATAGTACTCAATGTTCCTTCAGGTTTGTCTTGATTGGTTGCTGCAAGTGATGTCTCCTTCAGCTTTACTTCAGGGTCACTCCAATTGCTCTTAATATCTTGTCGAATTTTCCACTCACGCCTATCTTCGATCAGCCATTCTGGTCCATTTATCCAACTCTTCTGTAATGGTCCTGCGTTGAGCAGATGATGACATCTGATATCCTCGTGAAGGCAAATCAGCCATATTTTCTGTTCCAGGAACATGATACCATTCACTCACATCAGTTGATTTTCTTATTTCTAAATTTGGGTTTTGTACAGACTATTTTTAGTGCTTATCCTACCGTTGTATCCAGTTGACCAGTTGAGTACAACCTCTACATCCGTCAAACAGGTGATTCGATCAATATCCAAAGTCTTTGCAAGCTCTTTCCTTATTCTTACAATGAGCCTCGCTAAAATCAATGCACCAAGTAATTCCATCAGTGAAGCACGTTATCGCCAGTACAAACGCAGAAGACAGCAGTAGCATATGCGTCTCCAGATGCATTGCAGAATCCAACCAACTTTACACTTGAAATTACAGACTGAAGATATCTCCTCTGAACTCTGAAACCTTCAAACAATGATGCACCCTTTAACCATTTTGTCCAATCACCTTGCAGCTCTTCACTCAGTATTGTGTCCCATTCTTTACTCTCCTTGCATGCTAGTTGAAACAAGTTCTTTAACTTTAACACCATTGGCGAGAGAACACCCAACTGATCAAATATCGATACAGTGAATTGCAGGAGTTTTCTTTTTGTCATTCTAAGATCTAGAAACTCTGTTGTCACACATGGAATTTTAAAAAACATCTCATCATCTTTGATGTTCCACGGAATTCCAAGAACTTTCACATTTTCTTCTTTGTCACTTTGTTGATCTACCACTGGTGCAGGACTTCTCTCCCTGATCTGATTGTCTTCAATCATCTTTGCTAAGTCTTCGTCATTTGACTTTCATTTTCTCAGATTCATTTCTGCCTCTTCAAATTTTCGTTTGGATTTTTGATGCAGTTGAAATGCTCATGTGAATCATCTCCCTCGCTGATTAAAAATCGTCTACATACAAGGAGTCACGGACTTTCTTCACAATTTCAGAACATAACTGCTCATATTTCTCTAAATGCTCTGTGACAACGTTATCAAGATGTGCCATACTGGATAGAATTCCAAAAAAACACGTGTGAATCTCATATGACAGATATTGGAATCTTCGTTGCTCGGAATTTCAGTCCAGAGAAATCTTAACGCATCACGATTCTCTTCCTTGACCCTTACAGACAAAAAGGCTTTCTCGATATCTGCAAAAAGGGCAACGTTGACGTTTCTGAAAGTTCGCCTAAATTAAATCCCCGCCAAAATTAAGAAGACCATTTGCCAAATTAAATCCTCGCCAAGTTTAACATAATTTCCTGTTCGCCAAATTAAATCCTCGCCAAAAGTTAAAAAAAGAAGATTTTTCTTTGATGACGATGACGATGAGTTTTACGTACGCGAATAGGAAGACGATGACAATGTTGATTTCAATCGAAACGCTTTTGACATCATTATTGACGATGAAGAATAAATATACTGACAGAACGTCAAATCTTATCAAGTGTTATTTCTTTTATTTTCTTATTAAAAAAAAAACAATGTACACGTTAAAAAACATTGTCTCTTTGTATTATTCGCCGAAATAAATCCCCGCTAAATTTAGCATTTTTTCTATTCGCCAAATTAAATCAACGTCAAATTGAAAAAAATTATCATATAACCACCAGCGTGTTGTCTCCTCTTACAATCTCTCCACCAACCACTACTGCTTTTAATTCCAGCTCATTACTTCCCCTTGATACCGATATATGTACAACATCATTTACACTCTCAGTTGTTGTCCGCCAAGCCCACCTAGTGTTTTGACTCCGTGCATCAATCAGTTTTATAGCTCTACGAGTGATGTAGGTCCTGTGTCAAGAATAATCTTGCAATGGATAAAATCCTCCTTGGTTGACGGAGACGCTGTAACTCTCACATTGCAGTTTGCAGAATTGCATTGCCATGATTCACAGAAGCATTAGACATTGTTTTTGTATTGCCGGCTTCATCCTTCTCTGGTGTTTGCGGTAGCTCCTTCTCACAAATGCTGGTACGATGATGGTTTTTACATTTGAAGCAAGTTTGTCCTCCTCTACAATCCCTAGAAAGGTGCCCCACTCTTGTGCAACGATAACATCTCTTGCCCTTCCTAAGTATGTCCTTTCTTTTGGCCACACTCGTAACAACCCTAGCTACATTGATCAGAGAAGTGGTTACCATTGCAAAATACACATCTACCCTTCTTATTTTCTCCAACTATCAACGACTGTAGAGTCCCCGGCTGCTTCATTCTTCTCATATTCTAATTTGCGGGTTGACTCTTTATATCACATCTCTCTTTTGCCAAAAGTTTATTTTGTAGCTCTTTCATTATGGCTTCTATTTCCCAAACATCAGTGCTTGACTAAAGTTTATGACGAGGGCTATCTAAGCTGGTAGTTTTCTGGTAGGATGGAAACCAGTAGACAACCATAGGACTTTGATTCAACACCCAAAGATTGAAGACTTCTAGGTTGGTCTCGATCTTGTCATGCAAATCTCTTAATTTCTTTGTGGCATTCATTGGTGATACCGCTGGAAGATAGTAGTAGGCCCGCGGTCTTGTTTCAGGAAAAATATCTCCAAAACGAAAAATTTTACGAACTTGAAACTTTTTGATTTTCAATAAAATTTTATTGGAAAAATATTCCCAAAATTTCAAGTGTTTACCTTAATTATCGGCTTAATTATGCTCAATTATTGAACCGAAGGTGAGAACTGTAACCTATTTTACTGTAAATTCAGCAAATCTTAAACAGATCATAACTTTTGATAGACAAAAGATTTTGACATGAAATTTTGACAATAGTCGTATATCGTTAAAAAAAATCTTGCAGACGTCATCAATTTTGTATATGACGTCATAATTTCAATATGGCGCGCCAAAATCAAAAAAATATTTTTGATGTTTCTG
>JAUBWS010078043.1:0-12912 GCA_032270445.1 Darlingtonia californica
TCATAAAAACACTCTTTTTACCTCCACTAACGGTACGTCAAAATAACGGTGGAGAGCGCGTGTGTATCTAAAAAAAACTTATCAAAAACGTGTATTTAGGCGGGCACAGCAAGTCTTCAATTTCGTTTTTGTTTTCTTCCAATGATGATGAGCTTGTTTCCAGGTCTTTTAATGTTATACCAGAACCGATCAATGGGGGAAATAATTTCAATATGGCTTTCTCATCAGTTCGCCAATAAAGCGGAGAAAAGATTGAGAAATAAGTAATTCCAGAAAACAGAAAACACCCGGAAAAAAAGTTCTCTGATTTCTAATTCTGAAAAACTCCTGGAAACGCCTGGACTATTCCAGGCGTCGCGCCAGAGCAGAGTCCTCATAAATAAAAGTAGAATGGCTAACTGAAACAGAAAATCTAGAAAAAATCAGACAAGTAATAACGCAATCAAGAAAATAAACACACAGGAATAGAAAAAAAGGAAAATATAAAGTCTTGCACCTAAAAACAAAATTTTCTATGCAAGGGGTGCTTATCTTTGAGAAACAACAAATGACAATGACATTGTCATTGACAAAGAGGACATTGACCAAACAAAAAAGATTCAAGGAATCAAAGGCTGAAAGGGGCCTTTTAATCAAATATAAAAAATAACGAAAAATATAAACAAAATTAAAACAAAATCTCTTAAAAACGGTACTGGCGGTCTCTTTTTTCACCTTTCGCTTCTGTCACCTCTTGGTTTTATAAATTTTGCAACACAACAAAACACCCACCTCTTGTACAGGCTCTCTCTACCATCTTTCCAGGAGGCTGCAAAAATCAAAACAAACCGATCAAAAGCTACAGGACAAACCCGCAGTAGAAAAGCAATCAAAAATACTGGCATCAATCAAACAATAATGTTGTCAGTGGTATGATTAGCCCATTGATAAGGATTAAAATTTGTATCTTAAAAATTAGTCTATAATGAAACTAATTGAACTGAAAATAGATTTTTGTCCACGATAAGGAGGAATGGGTTTGTCACCGTAACGCGTTCCAAAAACATGTTGCACATTGGGCTCTAGCTACACTCAGCACTAAGATGTAAGGCTCTAGTTACTTTATGCGTACAGTTTTACAAATTTTCCGGTGGTGAAAAAGAAGCGTATCCGCGCAAATTTCTTACTGCTTTAAAGCGTTAAAAACACTATGATTCGCGTGATTTTTATCTAAAAGCATGTTCTCGTCCCTTTTGTTAGAGCTTCTGCGAAAAATATTTTTGTACAGTGGCTGTTTACGGCGCAAAAGCACTGCTTTCAGAAGGTGTGGTATAGGCTACCGTGACGGCACGAAAAAAAAGTTTTTCCGCGATACTGCTACCATGTTTTACTACTTACAGAGTCTAGTGCAGGCTATTTACTGCGATGTGTATGAAAATCGTCAGTTTTTTGTCATCACGTATATGGTGCTTCTGCAGTTTGTCTTACTATTAACCACTCAAGTGCCGATGATAAACATATTTGTCATGAAATTTTGAAAATTAATACGGTATCGGGGACCCCTTGGTAGTGACCTATGAGCTCCGCGAGACCACGCCCATGTACAATTGGGAGGGATCCCACACGGTAAAGAAGTACCTAGATTATTTCCAAAGAATCCCATAACATTAAAAATTCCTGGCAAAATAGTGGTTAATTGTAACAAAAAAACCATCACAACACATATGTACTTGCAAAAGATAATTACTCTCGTGTTGATTTTGGAAAAAAATTTCCATCCAACCCTTTTATTAGGGACACTTTTTTCAGAATATCCTATAAGAAATAAAAAACAATCACCTTATTGCAGCGATGATAATAGATACACAAATGAACGAGTTCCAACTTTATATTTTTATATTCCAACCCTCTTAAGACCCACGCATAAAAGCTACCGTTAGAAGGATCGCGACAAGTTTTTAAAATCTAAAGAAAAATGCTCAACCCACCTCGTTTAATTATTTTCAGCAAAATTCTACCCACAACGTTTATTTCAACCCACATTCATTTTTTTTGAGCAAAGTTTTGTCTATACCACCCCGTTTATTCAAACCCGAAAATATGTTCTCTGCTCATCACATTCTATTACCTCTCTTATTAGATGAGTGTGCTTTGCGATTATTACAGATCTTTCCATTTCAGCATAATATTTTACCAGTTGAATGATTTTTGATGGAGTAATATCATTTTGCGCACTCGCCCACTCCCATCCACTCCCACCCACTCCAAGCCACTCGCATCAATGTGTTTTAGAAGTACCACTTCAATGCCAAAATCGAACGAAACAGTAAAATGATAGTTTTGATATACCATATCGAACAAAAAATTTAGGACAAAAGTGACGACGAAAATTTTGTCTTAAGAATTTTGTCCGAGGAAAAACTTTGTCCAAAACAAAATTCCATATTAGGTTAGTTTTGACCGTCTCAAGACCTTAAAGAAGTATGGTGGGTGGTTGAATAGCTGCGTCACAACATTTTGTTGTTGAACGTTATGAAACGTTTTGCTTGCGTGAGTAGTTCAAAATAAGGCAATCTTTGCGATATATAATTGTAAACTAGATCGAGAACTAGATGACAGCTTTTTTTATCACAAACATTTTTTGTGTACAGAATACTAACTTAAAGATTCTGTACAGTCTGAGTGTTTGTTATCCATCCCATGATGAAAGTGACCGAAAAATAATTATAAAAATGGACAAAAGTGACGAAATTTTTCGCGAGTGAAGAAAATTTTGTCCGACATTTTTAATTTGGTAAGGTAGCTTTGAGTTGGTGGATGCGCAAAAATGACAATTTGCGAGTTTGGAAGTGGAACCGTAAATTTTTAAACCGTATATCCCTTTACCCGAAATATAGTTTGAGCCTTTTTTCAATTTTTGCATAAGCATATACGAGCCTGTTTTGAAAATTTTATATTCTTATAAAGAAACCTGTAGTGGCCCAATCTGGATTTGACTTAATCTTTTTTTATCTAAATACATAATTTAACATGGTCACCAAAAAGTACTTCTCATCTTTGCCAAAATTTGCCAAACAAACAAACACAATTTTCAGGAATTTTTTACTTTGACTATGTACTTTGAGGGCAAATTTTGTCGACAAAAACTTTCGCCTTTGAAAATTTAGCAACAAATTTCACAGGAAAAACTTTCACCAATTATGAACTTTAAGTTTGATATTTTAGCCAACTAGCTCAAAAAATTTGAAAATTCACTAAAAAAACTTTTACAAAAGAAGATTTAGAAAATTTACAGTGAAAGAATATTCGCGTTTTGCCCATTTGAAATTTTGAAAGACTAAACTTTCGCGAAAATGGTTAAAAAACGCAAAATGTATACACACAGATTCAAGCTTCAACAAGTGTAAAATCCTTCTAAACCGGAAACGATGCAAGACCTGTATTTTTGATTGATTGATTTATTTATTTGTTTAGTTACGGAAAGGAGTAGACTAGTGAACTAGTCGTTATTTTTACAAAAAAAAATCAAATAAGGAAAAACGAAATTCCTTTTTTTATTTCTCTAATAGCTAAAAAAGACTAGATTTGGTTCTTAATGTAAATTTTTGAAAATTTAAACTGAGTTTTAAACACTTTTTCAAAGTCCTTGCTTCATTTCTAGCAGAAATATATGGAGAGTTTTCAAATTTTCACTTCTCTTTAACCCTTCTTAGAGCGCGTTCAGCATTAGCCAAAATACCGCGTATGTTTTGAAGATCTATAGGGTAAGCCCTAAATGCTTGAAAATCGCCCTATTCAACCTAATATTTTCTGAAAGACCATAAAAGGGCTTTTTTACTGTCCAGTGTCTAGAAATCTTAAATTCAAATTTTGAGTAGTGAAAAAAATCAAGATATTTTGGCTACTTTCAATTAAATTAAGTAAGGGTTAAAGTTCGGTGGCACCAAATCAAATCTACACAAAATTTTAGAAACAAGAATATTGCAAATGATAAAAATCATTCATAAATCCTGTGGTTTGATTGTTATGAAATTCTGGTTATATTTTCAGTTTCTCCTTTCAATATCTGCGCCAACAGTGTAACATTTAATACCTTAAAGGCAGAAGGCAGAAATTTTTGTGATCTTCATGCGATGCGTGAATTAAAAACCACGAAAATTTTGCGTTTTGCTTCCCCAAAATTGTCCCATAAAGCGCAAATTTGACTAACTGTTTTGGGATTGGTGAAAGTAAAAAACGGCAAAATAGTTTAAGATCAGGAAATCAAAAATCATTTAGAAATCAAACATTTTGATATGGATGAATTAGGTTTCGAAAAGCCTATCGAATGCATTTTGGGCATTTTACGGACCCTTACGAATTAATCCAATGTTTAACATCCAGGTAAGACCTAACTGGAAAGGTTTAAAAAGGGTCGCGTTCCGCGCAAACAATCGGCCTACACCCATTAAGTTGAGGTTTAAATAGTTAAAAGAAAACTTCTTCGCCCACGCGCGATTCATTCTGTTTTAGGCCATATTTCAGCTCGTCATGGAAAAGTTTAATCTTTTATCTACAAGACATATAAATTCATCAACAATGGACACCGTATTTACATAATGGAACAAATATAGCTCTTATTTCAGCAAGTCTAGTGGCCAAGGAATTTAGAGAGTGTTTTTCTTTACTTCGAAAATGATAATAACATGCCACTAATTCGTTAAACTTTAATACTTTTGTACTGTTTGTTTTAGATGAGCCTCTCTGTCTAGTATTTGCATTTATAATAAGATTTTTACTACGTGCCTCATAACACAGGTATGGACTTGTAGGTTTGTGACTATCGAAAGAATCAATCGAGTTCAATCTAACATCATTTCATATTTTTTATTTTATTTTCAGATGATAACAGTTTATGAAAAACTATCCTGGGTAAATAATCAGCTCATTCACTCATCTATATATTGCAATTTTCTAGCTTTTTCAAATCTTATTCTTACAGGAACTAAAACATCATCAATATGGCATTGGTTGGAGTATTTTTCTTCGTCGCATACATTCAAGTCACAGACACTCAATATATAAAACCATGCAGAGACGAAAATTCACATTTCTGCTCCCGTGATGTATTAGAGAAAGTTCAAATGAGTGGAATTTACAAAGATTCAAAGACATTTGTAGACATGCCTTTAAAACAAAACTGGACTACAATTATTAAAGAGGATATTTTAAACGCAAGCACTACTTCAGAGTTGAGGTCAAAGCTTGACAAGTATTTTTATCCAGCTGGTAAAAAAGAATGGTATCCTAAAAACGTTTCTGATTGGAAAGAACACCCAAAAATATTGGAAAAGATCGCAGATTCAAATTATAAGAAATGGGCCAAACATTTGTGTGGATTATGGCAGAACTTAGTTCGAGAGATAAACGTTGATGTGTCAAAAAACAATCAAAGATATTCAATGATTTATCTGAAAGAACCTTTAGTCGTTCCCGGTGGCCGCTTCCGTGAGATCTACTATTGGGATACCTTTTGGTCCATTGAAGGCCTTCTACATTGTGAGATGTACACAACCACGAGGGGAGTGTTGGAGAATCTATTGCAACTGGTCAACTTGTATGGGTTTGTACCAAATGGTGGGCGTAAATACTATGAGAATCGAAGTCAACCACCCTTCTTGACACTCATGGTGTTGAAGTATTGGGAAGTGACAGGAGATTCAAATTTTGTCAAAAAACATCACAGCACTTTGATGAAGGAATACGAGTTCTGGATGAAAGAACGGGTAGTCAGTGTTAATATAACATCATCGAAACAGTACAACCTTAACAGATACTTTTGCAAGCTGGGATTTCCAAGACCGGAGTCATTTAAAGAAGATGTAGAGCTTGTAAATCATTCTGTCAATGAAACAGATATAAATGGACAAGAAGAAATGTACTCACACATAGCGACAGCAGCTGAAAGTGGATGGGATTTTTCCTCTAGGTAAATAACACTTCCGTCATATATTTCAATGACATGTTATATAAACGAAGTCTGATAGATCAATTTTATAGGAATTTTATCAGGACAAAGACTTAGTTCAAATTACTAAATCTTATGAGGAAGTCAAATTCTTTCAAATTACTAAATCTTATGAGCTAGACATCATTGTAATTTGCGGTTTCCAAGTTTTTTAAAGCTCAAAATTAAGAATTTCAAGTAGTATGTAATTTATAGGGTGGTTTTCATGGCGGTTTTTAGAATTACCATGAAATTAGCATTAAAAAGAAATTGATGACGAGTTTTTAAGGATTGAAGAAAATTTATGCTTTGAAAAAAATCATGAATTTTCAACTTTTCTTTCAATCAGGTGGTTTGGTGATTTCAAGACAATGGGGACAATCAAAACTTCTGACATTATTCCAGTGGATTTAAATTCAATTCTATGTGCGGTAGAATTTTCCCTAGCTTATCTAACTGAAGAGGTAATGAAGAATTCCTCACTGGCCGACACACTTTTAAGGAATGCTAAATCACGGCGAGTTGCAATAGATGAGTTTTTTTGGAGTGAATCACATGGACTCTGGTTAGATTACGATATCAAAAAGAAGATGTACACTAAGCAATTCTACAGCTCCAGTATTTTCCCACTATGGATTGATAATTTTGATCGAAGTGGGGCTACCTTGAATACTACAAGAAGAAGATTTGTCTTTGAGTCACTGAACGAGAAGAAAATATTATCTTTTCCTGGTGGTCTCCCGACATCACTCATCAACTCTGGACAGCAATGGGATTTCCCTAATGTGTGGGCACCTTTGCAGCATGTTGCTGTGTATTCATTCGACACTATCAACAATGAGACAACCAATGAGATGAAGGATGAAGGGAAAATGTTGGCAAAAAAGTTTTTGGAAAACGCTTACCTTACCTGGACGAAGAATGGTCACATGTTTGAGAAATATGATGTTGAACATCCCGGTAAGGAAGGCCATGGAGGTGAATACAAGGTACAGTTAGGCTTTGGGTGGACAAATGGTGTGGTCCTAGACTTTCTTGGAAGATATGGACACGATCTGACAGCACCATCAAGTACTGCAAACAGTTCTGATCAAACCTTGTTCCCTCATAACTACATGTTGTTATACTTTCAATTCTTTGTTTATTATTTTCTTTTTTGTAATATCAGATAGTTATCTAATATGTTACATGTTTTATTTTATTTTATTGGGTATGAGTAGATTATTTTTTAACCAGAAACAGCGTTTATAGTGAACACTACTACAACATAAAAATCAGGGTAAACTTTAAATTTCCGAACTTATTTAAAAAAAATTTTCTTAATAGACGATGCAACTAGGGCCGAATGGAAAGTTTATGTTCGCAGAAAACAGAGACCACCGTAAATCCTCTAATAAACACCCTCCTTCTTTTAAACGCCTCCCTCCAATAAACGCACCGTTGAAAACAGAAATATTTTGTAAACGCCCCCTAAAGAGGGGCGTTTATTTGAGAAAACTTAGCAAACGTGTTAAGATGTCTCTACTTTAACGTTTATGGGTAAAAACAAAATGAAAATAAACGAATATTCATCATCTTTTGTCTTCATTTATACAAAGTCAAGGTGAAGAAAAAGACAATTTTATAACTAAATTTTTAAATAAACGCCTCCCTCTTTTAAACGCTCCCCTCTAATAAACGCCCCCTCCAAAGTTGAAAATCTAATAAACGCCCTGGGCGTTAATTAGAGGATTTACGGTAGTTATTTATGAAAAAGAAATTTAGACCAAATCTCACAAAATTGGCATAAAATTCTAACTACTGAGTCAAATCACAACCCCTTTTGTGCTTTGTCCAAGATTCTGATTTTTTGGCCTTTCCTGAAAAAGCATCTTGAAACTATCACCGCTACGAGTTGAAAAATAACACATTGGTTACATTACAACTCATTCTTTCGGTTTTCCTAAAAAAGTAGCCTATAAACTACACGAAAATAGTTTATCATAATTGCATAGGAGGTATTGCATAATGACAATGCTTTCAGCTCAGAGTAGCCATGATACCTCAACCAGCAATGTATCTTTAACTTTGTTCTGCATGTGCTTCAATAGGAAAGCGTGTTATTTCACAGGAGGTTCGTTAGATGCGACGGATATGAGACTAACCACTTCGCTATGTCTCTTTAATGCAGTACGAATACACTCTTTGATTTTCTCTTCTTTGATTACTGCGCCACCTAAAGGATAAGGAAGAGGGATAATTTAACAATAAAACTTTTGACAGATAAAATTAAGTTTATCTAAAGCTGGTGTGGAGGGGGGAGCGGTGCTGTAAGCATTATAAGTACCCTACGAAATTTTAGACGCTAGACTGATTTGAATTTACCTTAAATTGGATCGAGATAAAATGTTCTACTTTTACCGTTTGGGGTCTCTGAAAAAGCGAATAGGGAAGGGGGGATATTTGACAGATGAGAACGTTCGCATTTTACGTTACTGATGTTAAAATTTTTTAATATAAAGCAGTAAAAAATTTGTTTGGGCGAGGCGTTTTTGTTGACAAAATTTGGGTACGGACACAATTTTGGGCGTTATTTTACAATGTACAAAGATTACATACTACATGTATTCTTTAAATAACCTCATAAAGTTGATAATTGAGCCTTAAGTTCATAATTATTCCTCACCTGGCTTGTGAACCATGCACAATTCGCCTTCGTTACCAACAACTACGGTGATCTTTCCATTTGATATTTCCTCTTCTTCATTAGTTGGGTCAGCGAGCAAAATGTCACTAAAGATATATTTAACCATGGTTTATTTCAGGACTTTTTTGCAACCTGTAACCGGTCGTGGAAATTTGCTTTTTATTGACCAAAAGCCGTTGAGGTTAACATGATCTTAAACTGAAAAAAGGCTTTCTTTCCTGAAGTGAATGGCCAATTTCATTACCGAAAGCCTCCCCAGTGGGCAAAATTAGTAAAAACCCTACGTGGAGGATTGTTTTTCTTTTTTAACCGGCAAGCAATCCTGCGTTCCGTTTAAAAAGGAAACACTCCTCCGCATGGGTTTTTCACGATTTTGCCCACTGGGTCGGAAAGGAAGTGGAACTCAGGACTCGGTGTTACAGTAGCATAGCTACTCAGCCACGAATCCTTGATTGTGGTTCGAAAGATACATCAAAAACAGGACCTTTATATGAAATGCAGAAACCATGCATGATTAACACAGAATAGCAGGGAGTTGATCTCGGGACTCCGTTTTACTCGCTCGGCACTGTGTCTTTTCAATATTTTTTCAACAGCGATAATAAATCAGACTTCTTGGGAAAAACCTTGCATTCAGTATCTAGACTTCATTTAAGCTCATACACACACTTAAAGTTTTTTTACGTTTTTATGATGTTTTGAATTACAGTTGGCTACGACTTACTCTTGAAAAAGTGCGAAAGTCGACGATACAGGACAATTTTTCAACGGTAATTTGAATGTAACGTTTTCTTGAACCTGCACATCTGCTGTCTCTTCGTCGTATGTAATGGTAGGAAGATTTGCTAAATTATGGAAAAATAGAAAAATTCAAATGAAAGGCCTTGAGAAATATATGAGCCTAGTATCAAAATGCGATGTGGTGGTAGAAAGATTTGCTAACCTAATAAAATTAAAAAAAAAATTGAATTATGCAACGCCGTAACGTAAAGACAACAAAAAACTTGGAGATAAAAGGAAAATGCCGAATATTGATATCCCATTCGCCTTAAAAATATCCGCCCAAACAATGGCAGACTAAGGCCTTCATCCACATGAAAATTTTAACCCAGTTAACGCAATATGACTAATGTCTGAAATAAAAACCAAAAGGGATGGGGAGTTGAAACTTATCCTGACCTATGCAAATCGAAATCCGAGGTACGCGCTGGAGATGCATTAGCTTCAAATTTCAACGTGAAATTTGGGTCTTAAAAATAGGCTTGAACAATAGAAAACAAATACCGTTTTGAAGAGCTGAATACAATGCAATGATAATGGCATCTGCTAAATTCCCATCATGGCTCACACACTGTATATCTGCATAGATAACCCAACTCAACTAGAAGATAAAACAATGTGAAAAAATTTAAACAAAACAAAACCATAAGTATTTAAGATATTATGTAAGCATATCGAAAATAAATGGTGTACGCGAAGATAAAAATCGCAGGTCTTAAGGTATAGAAATTTCGTCGAGATCTACAGAAGAGAGAAATTTTACACTCGCAGACATAGATTCATACCTATGTATCATTGTGTTCTTTGAACTCGTGAGACACTTACAACGGGGCCATTGTAGTCTGATTGCATGCCTCAGCACACGTGAAGCTTAGTGTTAAGTTCGGCGCGTTCGTTAAGGTCTGCGATCATACTAGGACCATTGTAGACTTTCCAAAAACAGCATGCAATTTCGGTACCGGTAGCTCAATGGTGTATGAAATCATTTTTTTATTATACAAACCTTTTTAGGTGCAATGCACAGATTTTCTAGTGGTAACATTCCGGAACTGAAAAGAAAAAAAGCATGCATTAGCTTCATTTCATTTAACATGCTGCTGGGAATTATGTTTCACCGTGTTGAAAAATCTAGAACTATCGAAACACCGGTTACCTATCCTGAGGTGGATAGAAATATCGCGTGGATTTGATACAGAGAATTACAAAGTAATTATACGGGTACAAGATAGAGTGTTAAATTGCTTTTAAGAATGCTAGCGTCAGCCTGACTTCTTAAATAACATTGTTTGCTTAATTATTTATATTGTTTTCTAAATTATTCACGGAATTCGTATTGTCTAAGTTTTATCCATATATGGTAAATTGCAACCGGAATAGCGGCTTATTTGAAAAAAAAGATAAGATTCTTTTGTTAAATATTGTTATTAAGTTATCTGTGTCTGCGTATTAACAGCACTGATTCTACTTATGCATGTTCCTTTCCTTTAATGCGCATCATTTGCCGTTTTTCTTTGTTTATCTAGGGATTTTTGTCCAGAACTATGAAAAGAATGACGTGCCGTTTGTTGCAAAATTTCATTTAATTGCTGAGCTGAAATCTTAAAAGTATTAAATTTGCGCTAGAGACATCATCGGTGCAAAAAATTGTGTCTGCTTTGAAAAGATGTCCGCTTTAAAAACATGTCCGCTTTATAGAGACTCCACTAAAAAAAATTTAGGACACAAAGCCACCACGAGTAGGCTATGGCCTGAAGATCCCAGTCCTGTATACGTTTCTTGGTGCTGAGAAAGATGTTCACTGGGTAGAAAAAATGTTGAGACGATTTTTGGTGTTCGGGAGATGCCCAGGGTCGTTGTGGTGCGTGTCAATGTTGCCTTGTCAACGTGTATGAAAGTTTCGACAAAAAGATAACTAATTGTATACAATTAATAATAAATGAGATAATAAATGATGAGATGTAATATACATTTTTGTAATACTTGCCTTTATCATCCTATGCCCGCTTTACAGAGAGTCATTTTAACTTAAATTTTCATTTGGTAAGGAGAAAACAAAACAGTTTTACAGAATGTCCGCTTTATAACTTACCAGTAATTTAAGCTGAAACTTTTTAATATTTTAAGTCAAACACATGCTTACTTTTTTGCAGTATCAGCAACAAATTGTGAAAGTATTTGAGCATCGTCTGATGGAGGACCAGGTCTGTATTTATTGGAACAAGATGCAGGCAAATCCACGTTTGGGACTAAGGAAAATACAATTGCTTTCATTAACAATAAAAATGATCTGATAATTTACATCGGATTAGTCATTTAAGTTTTGAAATTTGCAGTGAGTGATAGATAAATAAACCTACATATCCATTGATATTCTACAGGCCAAGAAAGGGGAGGCAAAGACTTTCATTAACTTTTTGCCTTAGTCATTTTCTTTTTTCAGACAAGGATATCTAAGTAGAACTGCATACGTATCTTGAGCAAAAGAAGCCACCCAAATTACGTTTACAGTATTTTAGAAAATTTCTGCCTCGTTTTTTGCCAACTTTATTACTGACTTCGATGCATCATTTATGTTACATTGTTCTTGTTATCCTCCCTCTACCTTTCCTGGCAAAGTTCTGAAGTCAAATAACTCGTTTGGAGAAAGTAACAGGAAATCAACTAATTATGATAAAGTCCATTTAAGTTGCAGTATGTGAGTTTTTTGTCAAAAACGTTTTTTGGGAGAGCAGTTTACAGATAAATGTCAATGTTTGATATTAATCATTAGCAGCAGCCTAGCTGTACTAAGGAAATAAAAATAATCATAAAATTTACTTTCAAGACATTCAATTAAACTTAGGTATTAATTGAGCAAGTTCAGGCATTGAAATGCATACATCGCAATGAACGTGAGAAGAATTACTCTATCCGATAAACCGTTCCGGGGTTTTTTGCCCTCTTCTTGGTCTATCGGCAGACGTCCAAAGGTAAGTAATTTAGAAGCCTGGAAACTATAAATATTAAACTTCGCTAAGTGCATGTTACATAGCGACGTGATTGGCTCTTTTTTCATGTTGTTGCGGTGATTGTCATGGTAGAGATAGCTACTGCGCATGCTCCGTATTTTACGATTTTGAGATATTCGGTTTTAGACGATAGACCAGGAGGAGGGCAAAAAGCCCGGAGCGGTATATCTGATAGACTAGAGAAGAATATGAACATACCGAAAAATCCTTGATCAGGAGATGACAGTGATGGTTCTGCAAGTTCCTAAAGTATCAAGAAAAGTTTATTAACCCTATTTAACCCGGGCTTTTTGGCCCCTGCAAAAACCTTCATAAATCCTGATCTAAATAAGCTAAAGCAATGAAACTTGGCAGGAATATAGCTTGCTATAAAATCTAGAACTTCATGAAAAAAAAAATTTCAAAATGGCTGCCATTATGCTGTGACGTCACCATATATGTTAAAAAATGCTAAAATTTAGGGTTTTTAGGGT
>JAUBWS010078065.1:1440-12911 GCA_032270445.1 Darlingtonia californica
TGTAATGTAATGCAATGCAATGCAATGTAATGTAATGTAATGTAATGACTTTTAAAAATTTTATGACAAAATTCCTGAGGTTTTTTTGTTGTAACTTCTCTAAGTTAAACTCCAATATTTTTAAAAAATTATAGGTTTGGAAAGAGCATAAAAGTTGCTTTCTAATGAAATTCGCAACAAACTTTTTTGAGGACACTGTTTTGATACACACTGTATAATCATTAACCTATCATTCAAGGATTCAAGTGTGCTAAAAGTTTTACAAGCGTTAAGTGACATTCAGATGAAGTGAAAGTCAAACGTATCAATAATTTCTGAAATCAAAGTACCTGGTGTCCCAAAAAGATGCAGCCTCTCGTAAAAATGTCATTAGCACTAGCATAGAAAGATTTTAGTTTATCCTTTGTTTTAGGATGCAATGCATCTTTTGATGAATTATCATGACACTTTCTACATTAGGCTACATTTTTTGGGGCACCCGGGAGTACAAATGTTTCATACTGTAATATGGCTTAACTTTCTGACTTCTAGTCTCAAGGTTTCATATTGCCAAGTTTGTGCGTGATATTTTCAATTTTTTTGTTTCATTCTTAAAACTTGCTTATGAATTTCATTTCTTAAAACTTTATTTATCTTTATTTTGTCAAGTTATATTTCAATTTCAGACCTTCTCGCATATACCTTTTATAACTTGTTTTTTTCGCTGGATTTTTCAGATGAAATTTTCGCTCCTAACGTTATAGACGTTTGGCTCCTTGTTTTTTCATTCAGCATGTAAACGTAGACTTTGTGCTATACTCGAGGTGAAGGAAGAATGACCGGGTGTGATACTAGATTCCAGATGCAAGTGGAGCAATTGGGGTGCCACCGGCCACCGCTGGATTATTTTATCATTAATTATCAGTCTAATTATGCATGAGATGAAAATTTTAGTTTTTTTTTGACTGAATCAATGCATTACGATAAATTTTCAAATCAATTTCATTTTCCAGTTAATCTTCTAAAAGATAGTTTGATTAGTATATTTCCATTAGTATATTTCCATTTTAATTAACCATAACTCACATACTGCACATTTTTCATAGTCTGGATACCATATATTTTTTTCTTTCTTTTCTAAATTTGAGGGGAACAAAAAAAGACAGAAACAAGAGGACGGGCATCCTAGCTACATTTTTCTTGCCGTAGCAAAAGAATATGAAAATTCTATGCACAATTAAAATGATGCGCGCTAGAGCCCTTGCTACGTGTTGCCAACTAACTGAACACAAAGTGCTAACACAACTGATAAGCGCAACAACCACAGTGGACTGGGGTGAGACTCGAACTCACGACCTTCGGATTATCTAGACCGCCATGTTGGGAACAGTGTCGAGTTTTGAATCAATCACTCCAGTATTCGATGTAACGGGGGACACAGGATCGTGTCACACAGTGTTACAGGGAATCGAGGACACTTGCGCATTTCGATACAAGATTCGTATCATCCTCAGAGACTTACTACAAAGTGCCAACACGACTGATAAGCGCAACGATCACAGTTTGACAGAATTGCCAAACTGTAGACTGGGTTGTGACTCGAACTGGGAAAGGGCCTATCCTATACGAGACAGGAAATTACAACGCTTACTAGGCACTACAGGCTCAAGTGTTCGCGACACACCAAACCTTGACATATTGTAATACTATCGTCTACGCAGATGCAAATTTCATGATATGCCTTCATACCATAGTGCCAGTCCACCTCGTGAAATACCTACTATAAGTGGAAACACTTATTTCCTAAAATCATCATTTAGCAAGTTTCAATTCATTCTCAGGCTAATTCTTTCTTGCTTGACAACGAACTCTTAAATATTATGTTGCAATTATCTGCTCTTAATATCACAATACACCCACTCAAAGTGGAACACTGACAGGATCGACAGGACCAAATAAGAATATGCAGGACAGGAATAGAAAATGTCCCACTTAGTAAATGTCCCAGTTATTCGAAGTATCTTCTGAAGAAATCCGAAATTTTATGGCTCTACAAAGAGTGAAATTCTACCGAATACGGTCCCGTATATATGGTAATATACGTGACTCGTATTCGGACATTTTTCACGATGTGCCACTTAGCGAATGTTGTTGTTATATAGCGGTTTTTATGGAGTCCCATTTATCCAGGGTCCCATTTATTAAGGATCTACTGTAATTCTTTACATAATTGGTTGGTATAACTTGATTTAATTGGAAACGAAAAGAGACATTTTAAAATTAATTTCAGGATATTTACTATTAGCAGCAGTAGAGAAACCGAAACTAAGATTTATCAAAGTATCCGCCAACTGAATTCTTTTATTGCGAACTTGGTAACTGTGTCCGCTTCGCATTTTAAGGTGAAAACCCACAATTTCCTTACATACCTATTAAATCTTGGACGGTGGATAACAAGGACTTACGTAGCCACACAAAATCGGAAAAAAAATTCAAAAGATCAAATAAAACCAAAGCTGATGAGCTTAATTGCTTGTCTTTTAAATTGAATAATTAGTCTGTGATTATGATATTAAGTAATTATTTTTTGGTAGCCAGTCATACTGAATGATTTATTTGAATTGAATAAAAACCAAATGATGCTAAACATAAAATGTGAAAATTCAAGGCTTTAACTTGCTTTATTTTTGCTGTTTTGTTGATTATAGTTGTTCAATACAACATTGCAAATAGAGCGCTTGTAATCCAGTTTATCATCCTTTACCAATAACCTCCCTCTAGAGACCAGAAACAATAAAATTGGTTCCAGAACTTCTGGTTTATGACATAACAAAATTTTTCTTTTAAAACAAAGAAAAAAGAAACGAATATTCATAGCTTTAGGTTTGCATTCAAATGAAACGTTGAATGCAGTACCGCATAAATATGATTGACATTGATATGACTTATGACAAGAAAGACGTTAACTCTGCAGATGCCATTTATTTTGATGCAAAGCGAGTATCTGACGTCAGTATGTCAGTCTTGAACAAGCTATGTAAGCGATTTTCCAGTCAAATCTGGATTTGGATGATGCATGAGAGTCCGATGTTTACATTACGATGTAGAACAATACAACCATTTTTTCAATTGGTCAGCGATGTACAAACCATTTTCAGAATAATCAAAAACTATGCAGAAGGTGAAGATCGGAAAGTATTGGTGATAACCTCTAAATGTGTAGGTTATAGAATTGATTTCTTAAAACGACTCAAGAAACACACTAATGTTGATGTATACGGAGGCTGCAAGCATTTTGTTAATCCTAAACTCCGAGACTGTTCGAGAGCTTCCGAGCAATACGCAAATATAATCAAACGGTACAAATTTTATCTGGCAATTGAGGATCACTTCTGCGACGACTGTGTAACAGAAAAATACTACTATAACGGACTGATGTGGAACCTAGTACCTATTGTTCTAAATGATGGTTAACATAGCAACCCCGAAGTGTTTATCAAAAACAGTTTTATCGACATATTAGATTTTGCTGGCATGGCAAGTTTGGGAGCGTATTTGAATTATCTTGATAAAGACGATGCGGCATACAATAGATACCATCAATGGAGAGTTACACACACAGTGGGTATGAGATCTGATATGTGCACATACTGCAGAAAAATATGAGAACATGATTTCTCACCTAACAGGAAAACATGGAACCTTGGAAAATTCTAGAATAAGGATACCGCTTGTAAATCTTACACGGAGAACGTTTTTCAAAGTATTTGATCTAGGTACCAATAGTTCAATTTTTATTTGTAATGCAGACAAATGTTTCTCTAAAACATAAATCTCTCTGATAACAGAGCTTTTTGTGAAAATCCAATCCCTATGGTTCTTCTGTCAAAGAACGGTAAGTTTTTGTAAATTAAGAGTTGTTCATGCTGATTTTCTTTTAGTGAGTGGTTCATAATTACACTCTATGTAGCAAACATTAGAGGAAAATACTGACGAGTTTGACAAAAACGTCACTCTAGATACTACTTGTAATTGTCCTGTTTTACCTTATATTCGTTTGGTTCTATTCGACTTAACGCTTTTTATCTTTTCTGTCTGGGATCCTGGTTAAAGTTTTCCTCGGATAAAGGTGACAAATTTCACCGATAATGTAATTAATACGAAAGACCATGATTCTATAGAGGCTATTTATATTACTCTAACTCGGCACTGTAAAGTATTTTTATTTCAATGAATTTCATTGGTTAATTGACGTCACGTGGCTCATTGTTTTTTTCTTTCTCGAATACCGATAAAGTACACACACTAAACCATACAACGAGAGTCTATTTCTATGTCTTTTTGATTACACACACCTGCCGCCAGCTCCAAGCAGCTTACTTGAAGTGAGCGCTCTTCCGACAGAGCTATCCGACCTTTGAATTTAAATGTCTTCAAAAATTTATCACGCTGAACAACGCGTGCAACATGTGCGAGGAAGTTGTAAATGAATTTTTCGCCAAGCTGTATTTAAATTCAGGCGCCCAAAAGGTTAATAATCAATTAAAAAAAACTTAAAAAACACTTTTCTGATTAAATATTCAGTAGAGTACAATATTCGTAAAATCACTCAAGCATACAGCATTCAACATTTGCATATGAGGTTTTCAAAAAAGACTATACACTCTACCATACAGCAAGCAACTCGTCATTCTTCCTTCTTCTCTTACCATTTGATAAACTACCCTCGTACTTGAACATTGGTCTATGCGTCATCAACGTTAACATTAATATGGGTATATTTTATCTACTGTTAAGTATAACATCTATAGAAAACGTGTCTAGCCTCGAACATGCAGGAGTGTGGCTGGGTGTAGATGAGAGTTGCTGAGAGTGGGTGGGTGGGTAAAATGATAATTTGAGTTGCTTGGAGTGGGTGAAGTTAGCTGGGAGTTGTTGAGAGTGGCTGGGAGTAAATGAGAGTGGTTAGGTGCGCAAAACGATCTTACCCGTGAAGATTTATTGAAAAAACTAATTTTCTTTAATCTCTCATAGAGTCCGTTTTGAAATCTCCATAACCATGCTCCAGTCGGTCACTAAGGTCAGTAATCCCTCCCTCTCCGGCAATATCACTTTACACAGTGTCTACCGAATACGGTCCCGTATTCGGACGTTTTGCATGCTGGTTACACACTGAAATTGTTGCAAATTTCTAATGGGAAACTAAATTTGTTTCAACTATAGAAACGCGCGGACAAAAAATGTCTGACGATTGTGTTGGAAAAGTGTCAAAGGTTTGTCAAGATCTTAACCTTGGATATTGTGGATAGAGACATTGATCGTACGGAAGCATCCAACGAGCTCAAACGTCAAAATATGTTTGTTTTTTCAGGTAGGTCACCCGGACAAATGGTCTCATAACATCTTGAAAAATCTAGGAAACTAACATTTTTCTCCACAAAAGTAAAAACCAAGAAGCTCAAAACACAAAATCTGTTCTTTTTATCAGGAAATCTAAAAGAAAATTTAACAGCCAACAAATCGTTGCAGCAAAAAGTCGTATTCTCTAGGAGACAAGAATTTTCGTTCGAATACATAAAAATGTAAAGCCCAAAACGCAAAATATCTGTTCTTTTTTTCCAGGAAGGCCAAGAAAAATCTAGTAAGCATCAAATTCTCTCAGAACACATCCATATTATCCAGCAAGGTAGTTTTCGGAATATCCTCCAAACACATGTAAATTTCTAGAACAAACATGCCTTCCAACAGACTTCCAAAAATACCTCGTTGGCTGCTTTTGTATTCAGTAATACAAAACATCAAACTGCCAAAACGTGTCTAAATTCGCTTTCCAAGCATTCACATACTTATAGTTAGCCTAGCTAACGCAGAAACTAACGCACAAATTTTTTATCCCTTCACAATCATTAAGAATAAAATTATCTGTTAAAAGTACTTTCTTCGGAGTTGCAAGCAGAAAAGCGATTGGCGTTCCAGCTAATTTTCACACAGTTTGTCTTCATTTTCACATAATTTCACGTAAATAACACAAAGTTTCACATTTCATGTAAAAAACACGAATTTTACAGTGTGAATAGCTTAAAGAAATGGTTTCACGTTGTTTGAACGAATCTTGACTGTTCATTTAATCTTGACAACTAAGCATGCTGCAGTCACCAAATTTGGTAGGAAGTGGTACCTTAAGGGGAGCAAGAAAATTTGATTAAATTCAAAATGCGTCATCACAAAGCGCCAAAACGGTAAAAATGCATATATACCTTTGAAAAGTTGTACCTGCTGATCTAAAGAGCTATTTGGTTCTGTTTTGATATTTAAACAGCCAAAAAGATTTTTCTCGTAGGTAAATCATCAGATTATTTAAAAGAATTAGTCCTGACTCAGTACAGCGCGCCAAAAATGTTAAAATACATATTTCCTATTAAAAGTTATTTAATTTTAAAAATTTCAGTGTTTTGTATTGAAACCCTTTACATTTTCTACCTTAAAACCTCATTTTGAGCATAACTAACCAATCACTTAATGTATGATTGTATTTTTTTAAAAAAATGTGTAAAATAAATATTTCTTGTCAGAAAATTTGAAAAGGCTACGTTAATTATTTCAGATAATATTTGACAAAGCATATAACTTGGGGACCAAATGCCCCCCCCCCCCGCCCCCTATACAGAACAGGGATAACCCTGTGGGGATGGGGCCTTGTATCAGGATAAATTTTACCTAAACCAAACAATTTGTGAATTCGAAAAATTTTGACTTTTAATATATTTCTATTTAGAACATTTCCCCAAAATTTCAGGTAATTAGCTATTTTTGTGGCACAATTATGGTTAAAAATGAAAGAAATGTAAGCAGAAATTGCGTAAATTGAGTAAAGCTTAAAAACCTTATAACTTTTGATAATATAACTGGGATACACGCCTACAAGGATTTTTGGACAATCTAACACCTCATTTCGGAAACTCCAACAGTATATCTATAAGACAGCATAGGTCCAAATTTGTCCCTAAAACCACCAAGGTAAACCCCCTCAGCTGATAGACTAGTAGACGTTTTTACTAAAAATCACATACGTGGGAGAGCAATTTAGGATGAATTTCACGAGTGCTTTCTAAAAGATTATGTTACTGCCAGGCTGTTTCGTTAAAGTGAGGAAAACACGAGGGAAATTTATCCTTAACTTGCCCAAGAATATGCCATTCTGTATTCATATGTGGAACCGTGGCCGAATGGTTAAGGCGATGAGCTCAGTGTTTGGTCCCGGATTCGAAGCAAGCACAAAGATTTCTGTGGTGAAAATTGCCACATCGTTAATTCTGCAAGGTTCCCTGTAGGTGTTTCCAGGAAGGAAAGGCTTTCAATGATAACAGTTCAAATAGAACTGAAAAGATTATCCAGGGTAGATAATCGTAAATACATATTAATAATGATAATGGTTAAACAGTTGGAACTTTGTTGATAAAGTGAAAGAATCATTTGAGTAAAAATTGACAAAAAAATTGAAATTACCACCTAAACTACTATGAACCCAACAATTCATTTAAATGACTACACGGCACGACGATTTGCCTATAATTTGATGATCAGTTTTGGTATTTATTGATACATCTAATAATTTACACAAGTTACCTAAATTACAGTGACACAGAGGAGTTTGCATTAAGACAAGGCTTAACCCTATTCCGGATGGGGGGCAGTGGCGGGGTGGGAGGCTTGTATCTTGGGAGGCCAAGCCCTAGAATGCGCCCCTTTTCTTTTGGGCGCCCATTTCTACGTACTTATGAATAGAGCATTAGTCAGGTAGAAAGAGTCACTTAAGAGTTTGATACATTTTTATCATCTGCACCCTCTGTTCTCAAATAACTTTTGAAAAAAAGGATAAAAATCAATCAATAAATAAAGGAAATACCATGTATATTATGCAACTAAACAGTCAAATAGTTTTGATATTTTATGAAACTTAAAGCATGACAGTTTGGCTAAAAAACGTAGCAAAAAGACTAAACAAACAAATTTAGCTTCTTTAGAGTTTGATGACAAGATTTTGAGAAAACTTTTGGGAAAAATTAAGACCAAAAACGCACTATTTGAGTTCAAGATTAGCAATTTTTTGAAACGCGAGCCCAGGCAGGCGTGAAACATTTTTCGCGATTGAAAAGAAATTCTTTAGATTTTCAATTCGTCAGGACTTTTGCCAAGCAAGTCAATCAGTCCCTTTTTATCAAGAGTTACAAAAACGTTCTTTCTATTGCCATCAAGACTGGTCTTTCAAGTCTCTTTTGTACCACTGAGGAGTGAGTTTTTTATCTTGACACTTTAAATTAAGGAAAACGAGCACTCGGCGAAGTAGGAGGTGATGTGTAATGCCAAGACTATGTCAAAGTCTGTGTTAAAGAAAATGTATGTTATGGAGAACGCGCGGCAGGAGTTTCGCACGAAAGTGAATTACCTGATATTCAGATGGTTACTCACTGAATGTTCCGCAGTAAACACGAATAAAACTATTATCTTCGCCCGTGCCTTTAGAGCGCAAGCGTGTCAGGCAAGAAGGAAACAGATTTGAATATCAGGTTAAGAAGCTAACGACACTGGGAAAGGAAGGAAAACTTCTTTTTCCCTGTACCATATACGATTCCCGTTTCCACGCGTATTCAGTATTTCCGTCTGCTTGGGTACGCATAGGGGGCCATCCATTTATTACGTTCACACAAAGAGGGGGGGAGGAGGTCAAACCAAAAGCGAACAAGTATTGTTTTATGACGTAACTTCTATTGTTTGAATGCGAACAAGGGGGAGGGGGGGGGGGGGTCTGAAAATGGGTGATTTTATGCGAACGTAATTAATGGATGACCCCTAGGTCAATTAGGGATAAATTAGGATCAAGTTGAGAACAATAACAAGAAATAAATAAAGTTGAGAGCATCTGAGTAGAATCTTTTGCCGTTCCTGTAATCTTTTAATCAGGGCTCACGCTACTATTTTGAAAGTGAGACGGTCAAAAGCTTTCAGGTTTACTCTCACTCGAGGGCCCATCAGGTTGGGGCCGAGAGGTGAAGAAAATTTTGAAATTTTTTTCTAATCTTTAGAGTCCTGTTTTTATACTTCCAGAAAACTTTCCAATGCAAAAACATGTAAGTTTTTCATAGTATTGTCACCTGTAATTATTCATAGAATTTGTAATTGCCGATCTTGGTTATACTGTAGCAAATCGAACTGATTTAATCAAATCAAGGTGACCTAGCTATATTTCAAGTTAAAAAAGCTGCTACGAAGAAAGATCTTTCAGAGAAGACACTTACATCTATAGTAATGATCCCTGAAGTCATGGAAATTTTTGGCAGAAAAGTGGGCCCCGTAGCGGCGTGGGCCCTGCTAATTCATCATTTTCCATCTTGTTAGTCATTCTCACTGTCGACCTATTCTTTATTATTAGTAAAGACAACATTTTTTCAATCAAATAAACATGAATTGCGTAATTTTACGCTATACCAGATTAAAGAACGTACCGGCGGCGCGCCGTATGCTCAGTCGGGCCGCAAACCGAGGCGCTCGGCTCCTAGCTAGGAATGCTTCTGTAAAACCGAAAAGCTCAACGACGATACGAATCAATACTATTAATTTTGCAAAGTTTGATTTTCTTCGTGATCAGTTGTCGAAAAATTGACACTCTTCGTGATTTTGGCACCTTTCTGCTCTTGGCGCCCCCCCCCCCCAGAAAATGTCTCGCTGGAGGGGCCATGGCCCCCCGCCACTGAGGGGGGGGGGGGGGGGGGTTCAAAAAAGTTTCAAAAAATTGACATGATGTCCTCACTACGACGTCATTATGACGTTATTTTAGTAAGATTTGACCTATAACCGCAAATATTTCCATGTTCAACAATTTCTCACAACTTATTTGGCTTTCATGACGTAGGGGCTAATAATAGCTTTCAATGAGGGGTGAAACGTGTTTTTACGACGTCATGGTGGGCAGTTATGAGTGAATTTAGGTAAAAAAATGGCATTTTTTTAAAAAGTTACAACCAGTAATGATATTGACTTCAAATTTTAAACAGTTACTAACTCAGTCATTACCAAACAAATGGGGTATAAAAATCACATTTTTGATGTTTTTGATGTTGTGACGTCACATGGGCATTTTCCTGAATTTTGGTCACTTTAGCGCGCTCTGTAAACATATTTATGAACATTTTGGCACTCCATTCGAATTTAAAAATAAAATCCATTGTCTTATTAATTCTAAACAAAAAACAAAATAATAATATCTCTCTTACAAAAAAAGTTATGAAAAATCAAAAACTCGCTCTATTTTCACCAAAAAATGCTTATTTTGTGCAAGAAATGCTGATGTCAGCATTATTGGTCATTTTTTTCGCAATTTCTTTTAATATTCTAAAAGTTCACATGATACTCTATGTTTGTGCCCTATTTCATGTAAATTGAATAAGATTTGCGGATTTTAGGCCGAGGGTAATTTTGCCCCCCCCCCCACATCCGTTTAACGTACATCAAAAAGCCTATCCTGAGTAGGGTTAAGACGAGGCTTAATTGCAGTAGGATCAAGCACAAACAGTTCAACACACAAATATTTACCTATATATCAACTAAAATATTATATGAAAATCTCTTAAATTATTTATAGAAAATCTAGTTAAATCTTTGGATTCAAAAAATTCAAATGATATCTACGAAATTCCAAAATATTTACATTATTCCTCATAATAGAACAATATAATATAACGCGCAGTGGTGGTCGATAAAAAATTAATTTACCGCTAGATTTAACAAAAATGCCTTATTAAATTCCATCTAAACTTGACGAAAATTTATGCACGCGCGTATAAACAATTGTCAACCCATGTATTATCGAATGTTTACCTGTGTTCACACATAAATTAATTGCCTTTCGCGAAAAGTTCCTAAAACCACAAAATTCTCAAAATTTATTTTTCAAAGTTCATAATCAAGTCGATTGTTTCTAAGGGTTAGGGAATTGATAAAAATATTTATAAAATAAAGATAAACTTTCTGAAAACATTATGTAAAGAATTTTTGAGCATTGAGTTTCTATGTACTTCCAAATTCCAGTCTCGCAAAATTCATATGACATAGGAAAAAGACCATTATTAGCAATGTTTTCATAAGCCTTTATTTTCTTAATTGGACGCCACAATGGATTAATAACTTTTTCCTAATTCAATTTATACCCTTGGAAATATAATTTAGAAATTTATCTCGTGAAGTAATTTTAGCTATATTATATTAAATCTATGACGGAGAAACTTAAGATAACTCAATAATCCCGAATTGTCTATGTTTGCATTTGCGATTGGTTGTTCGGACAACAAAGCATACAAATAAAATAAAGCAGCCGCAAAGCGGCCGCAAGCCGGCGAAGAAAACTTGCCTTTGACGTAAGCTTATTCGTAGAAAAAATAGATAATTGAATGAATATGAAAATTTATTTGAAGATGAAATCAAAACTGAAGTAAAAT